>JAULBO010175506.1:0-13874 GCA_032355325.1 Clypeosectus delectus
CTCGATATCCAACGTTGGATACGTATAATATTCAATGAGCGTATCCAACTCCCAGGAGGCATATTATGTGATAAATAAAGATAATTATAAAATTAAAAAATAAAAAAATAAATCCATAATTAATTAAGTCGAAATGAGAGCGTAAACTATGCCGCTTCGTTAGTCCAACTTAATATCCGTGTCCAGTAACAATCTGTCAAAGTATGTTTAAAAATCGTGTATAACTCTTAATAACAACATACATGTACATGTACATAATGGGAGTTCACCACGTGCAGTTAGCCTACATATTTAATGTAATGCGACACTTAAATTTTAAACTTAAACGGGACACAAATTGTAATGCGACCAATCATGCCTCCATTCATGTTTAAACATATCTCAGTAAACGGGCATACAGTATATTGTTCGCATTAATATTATGCTCGCGTTATTTTCTTTATTTACAATAATTAATAGAAACATTAATGGAACATACATGTACTGTGTTATTCCATGAATTAGAATATGCTAATACGGTTGCATACTGTATGTTATTACGGGAAAAAACATTATCTTAAGTAAATATTTAATGGAAAACACATAAAGTGATGGACAGAATATGAAGGTGATAACCTGAGAATATAGGTACATGTACAAAGACATAAACACACAAATGCGGGGAACGGTTAGGAGAGGGGATAGACCGTTATACATTACACTGTTTTTTGTGTAAATTGTTGTTATTTTATTGTTTATATTTTTTGGTGTCTACATTAATTGTATTCAATAATTCCGAGTTAATAAAGTAAATACATACATGTACTATTGTAGATAGGTAAAAGTATTAAAAATTAATCGGTGCAAGAGTTAATGTATGTCTCCTCAAAATGTATGAGATCATATTGAGCATTCTATCATAACCAGGGGACGTTCACACCTGTGCAGCTACCGAAAACTGTAACAATAACACCCGAGAAACAGGCATTATAAAAATGATATATCGATGTATTAAAACTAGTGCCTCGGTCCTCGGATCCTCCAGTCTGACTATTATCGTGTCCGTCATCGGGGTATTGAGGTGTATCGACGGAGGATTCTGTAACACGTAACACGTGCACACGTGGAGATACTGGAGTTAATCATTTATTCCATCATGATACACGAACATGTGTGACCAGGTTCAAACGGCGAGACCCCCTGTGGAACAGTGTAGCAAGTTTGAATGAATGTATAATTTCCCATCTGTGACACGATTCGATGGTTTTTTTGGTGATAACTCGGGATGCGTTGTGAGTATGTGTGTGCGTGTGTGTGTGGGTGGGTGGGGGTTGGGGGGTTGGGGAAGGTGAGCAGAGTGTTTTTTGGCTTCTATTAATTCACTAGCTCGGAACACGATCTAGTTTATATCAGGAATTAATAATGACCACGTGTGACCTGCGTATGGTAGATACACATGATTATGTCGTGAAAACATTGCTGTATATGGCATCACACTTCAAATAGAGCTCGTGCGTCGATCAAACACAACCACAGCTCGCGCGCTCAAGTTGGCCTCAAAAGTGACAAAACCACACCGATTCACGGTGGTCGAACAAAAACTGACGGCAATTCAACAAATTATCTCTCCCCAGACAATAAAATGTTCACACGTAGGGAACACCAATACAAAAAAAACGTCCACAGAAGCAACGACATCACTTTCTCACGTATTCCGAGTAGGACTCGAAAATAGATAACGGGAGAATTATCTCTTAATCCAGTAACTTTATCTGGCATTATCTAGGCGACAGCGGGCTGGCGAGTGCAATACTTTGAAACTTGAGGACCGTCGGTCCCCCATAAGCCGACCGGATCACTTAGAAACTGACCCCACCTTCACTGGTTACCCGGACAGGTATATAGGTGTTTTATGTCCCTTTGAAGCTACGCCTATAGGTGGCGTTGTCACGCTTCGGGCATCAAACGCCATCTTGCCGCGTGTTGGAAGGCACACAGAGGTCGCTTGGTGTCAGACTGTAGCCGATGTTCCAGTCGAACCACACCACGCTGGTCATGCGTCTGATGACGTGCTGCGTCCGCTCACAAAAACAACGTTCATCCGTGACATTTCCGGCGTAATATTCAATTACATGTACCTCGATTGCAGACCCCAAAACCCACAGTCACCCCTAATATTTGTCTAGCCTCTTCTTTCCACTTTCAGTTACCCTAGTTCTAATCGTGGCCATCTTACTCACACTATACCTGTTAATAAAATAGTTCTCCTCTTGTTATGACACATGATACACAATGTAGTCCTCTTTATTTACCAGCTTCAATGCTATCAGTTGCCATGCTAGCATTTCTACCGGTTTCACCTACATGTACATGTACAGTGTACATGTATATGCCTCCTAGAAACACAAGTTTAATGCTATCGTCAATAGCAAACTATTGCCCGTTTGAAGTGAACATTTAGCCATCTGAATTTCCTTTCCGAACAGATATCTGGCTAATACCATAACTAGAATAGTATGACTAATACAAATGGCAGAGTTTAAAGCAAAATAAACTGGTCGAAAGTTATGAGCTAGTACATAGCAGTAAATAGTCTCACAGACAAAACAAAAGCAGTCTTCAGAGGTGTTAGTTATAATGGATAACGTCCACAAGGAATAGCAACGTACTGCTTGTTCAGGCACTGCGACGCACTTTCTGAGGTACCTTCTATCATAAAACTCTGCGAATGAATGCTCTATGTGTTGATATCTATACTACGAGAAATAAAATGCGCATAAAGTTTGATCACAGAAAAACGTTAGGCTATTGTATTGGTTCAAGTTGTCATCCAGTAGAAGAATGTTTTGTAATTCTGCAATTAATAATTATACATGTTTATGATGTTGATATATTCTCAGAGGGTGAATAACTTGTGTGTATTCCAGTCATGCATCATGCGATGGCTCGAGGTGTCGTGTTCTGAGTGTAGAATCCGACACATGTCGTGTCGTACATGTACACATGCATGTACGCGATATCACGTGCGCAGGAATGTTCGTCTGAACTATACATTATGCATAGACATCAGTCGACAAGTCATTAAACTCATAAATGAAAACTACATGCATGCAATAAACGTAGCTACACATTAGTTAACTTTATTGTTCCATCTCGCCCGCTCTCTCTCTCTCTCTCTCTATTTATCTCACTCGCTTTATATCTCTGTGTCATCTCTCTCTCTCTTTCTATCTCTCTCTCTCTCTCTCTCTCTCTCTCTCTCTATTTCGCTCACTCGCTTTATATCTCTGTGTCATGTCTCTCTCTATCTCTATCTCTCTCCCTCTCCCTCTCCCTCTCTCTAACTGTGCATCTATCTATGCCTGTTCTCTCTCCCTCCCCTCTCTCTATGTATCTCTCTTGTACGTATTTAGTGGGTATTTATATAGTGTTTCTTTATATGTCGATCTCTCTGTCACACACTCTCTTTTTCTGTCTGTCTGTCTCTCTTCTCTCTTTCTCTCTTTCTCTCTATCTATCTATATCGCTCTCTCCCCCCCCCCCTCTCTCTCTCTCTATATATATATATATATATAAAATAAAAAAATATCCCGAGGATGTCGGCATTTTGCCGACGAAACGTCGATTTTAATATAGTTTTGATGTCGTTATATATTTTACCACTATATATATATATATGCATATATCTACCTCTCTCTCTCTCGGAACAGAATGTTACTTTATGAAACATTTTACATAGCGTTGTTGTTGTCGACGTTGAATTGGGGTTTAATAATGCTTTCAAGAACGCGCTCATACATGGATATCGCTACTTGTCCGTAATACAGGTAAACAACAAAGTGTTTGGGGAACTAGAGCTAAAAAAAAACAAGGTTGTCCACAATTCGTAGAGGTGAATGTCCATCTAGTGCTTCATTTTAGTTATTGCAGCATAGTCGAGTAGATACGGTCCTTGGAGGAAACACTTCGCCCCTTCAGCATTGAACGACGCCGTGTGACCATGGCCCGGTCTCACGAAACCAGTTTTACACTTCCATAATAGTATACTATTACTAGTCTGTATGTTACAGTGATAATAGACATACTATCGTTTCGTGAAACAGTCCTATATACAGTTGATGCGATGTATGGAGTCATGTTGATTTCGCACACACGGTGCAGATGTGGTGAGAGAGAGAGAAAAAAAAACACACACACACACACACACACACACACATACACACTCACAAAAAGAAATCAGATTATGTTTATGGTTGGTGAAAATTCAAATACAGTAGCTGTGCCGACACGCTGCGTGGATCTACGATAGGACTCTTTATAAACAGTCATACTAGTATATGGAAAGCGTGCATACGCTACTATAGTTGTGTGATACCGGAATTTTTACTTTATGTTTGCATATATTTAGAGATCTCCTCCGTGGCACAGTGGTTGCAGGGTCGGCCCGGAGAGCGGAAGGTCGTGGGTTCAAATCCTCGGCCGCGTCGTACCAAAATACGTTAAAATATGGTACTTGCTGTTTCCCTGCTTGGCGCTCAGCATTAAAGGGGTACTGGTCGGCTCGGAGTCAGTATAACGTGTCTGAGTGGAGTATCCATGTTCTAACTGTGGAATGAGGTAAAGATTGATGAAATACCCAGACTGGCACAAGCATACACTGCATACAAGCCGTGGATGAGCACGTTCTTGAAAGCGGCTTTAAACCCCACTTAACATTTAGAAATACAAGACACTTTTTGACCGCACCTCCACCGTTGGATGGGAGAAACATTAATAGAGACTGTAAGTCTCGTTTGGAAACCATTTCCATGGACAGATTTCCGCTTATACCTAATCGGAGCTATTGCATTAGATAATTGCTTATCAACGTTACCGATATACTGTTTTTGAAAGAAATATTCCAAATAACCACTAACATATCTGTAGACCACATTTCGTTAGCATTAAAGCGTGGTTGTTAATGATAATTGAAATGGTTGCTACACTGTATGAATGACGTCTGTATCATGACGTATTTATGTGAATGTGTGTGGCGCATGTATATCTTTGACCAGTCTATGTCACGGAATTTTGAATGAATTTCGGCCAATCTTGTAGCTAATTACACTCCCTATATATAAACAGTATGAAACGGGAGCTTGTGACACGCGGACTACTGGTACTAAGCCACATGTATGTAGTCAGGAACATATAATTACAATTGGGGTGATCAAACGCGGAAATGGTTAAAAGGTTGTCGATGAATTGAAACGTTATTTAATCGAACAAAACTTATTAAAGTGTAATTTCAGTTCAAATTTAATTTAACTTTAATGCAACTACATGTTTTGACATATTTTATATTAATATTTTTAATTTCTGTATCAACTTGGTTTTGACAATGATATTATATATGTACATGTATATAGTAATCTTTGTAGTATACGTGTAATCTTTGTCATATTAGTACGTAAACGCTGTAACTGTACATACAGCACTTAGAGTACTTATTATGTTGTGTCTGTAATAACAAGTTCCTGTAAATACGTGTTCTACTCCTGTGCCTCGGTTTGTTGGTCGCACAGACATAATATGACTCTTTAATCTGATAATTCGTCACGTGACAAGCGCGACAGCGCTCCGTGAATTCAACATGTTACCCTCGTCTATAAGCAGGTGTTTCACGAGCAAATTCGCCGATCCGCATTTCAAATTTCCACTGTCCCAAACCGTTTTGTTCCACCTTTGTCTCTGCGTTCAGGAAAATATTTACCTAAGCGCGGTATGATTATGTCGGCTGTACTCTGTATTTATCAACCGATGCGTTTCGTCACGAACTATAATCAAGTATTGTGTATTGCCGAGACCGGGCGTGACGTTACGAGATCTGGAAGGTTCCGTTCCCGCGACATAATATTGGCATCATTTTTACAGCATTCAGCACAGACAACTAGGACACTGAATGTAAACCCAAAAATGTGATATTAAAAGCCTTACATGTGCCATGTGTGGGGTGTTTTGTGTCAGTGTTCGGTGTGTATTTGTAATGGCGGAGTGATATGTAGTGTGCAGGTGTACTTTTACTACTAACAGCAGATGCTGGCATAAGGACTAAATGTAGTTCCATCTGAAATGTTTCAGTTTGTTACTAATCGTTCGTAGACGACATAGAACTTCGCGAACATTACCGGCATAACATGCATTAAAACCTATTGTTGATATAACTTCTTAACTCCGGCGTGTTTTGATTTAGAAATTCTTCTTTAAAAGAAGAGGAAGAAGAAGAAGAAGTTGTATTTAACTTAGGATATGAGAATACCCAAAAACCTTAGGTCTTTAGAGATATTATTCCGACATACTAATATAATAGTACACTATTTACTAGTATCACCCAATACTGGCTTCCACATGAGATATCGCTTGTAGAAAATCAAGCGATATTTACTAGGAGATATCGCTTTCAACTTTGACTACATGTATATCATTTTGATGTAATCACTTATTATTGTGACGTCATGGAATTGCAATGATGTCACAGTGGTGCAAACGCACAGTAGCTTCTTCATTACATTTGTAGTAAAATATTTATGAGGTTCAATTATTTTTCTTCTAAAACGACTAAAAATGATATTGGGTGATACTATAATCTCACCCTCGTGTCTTTTGATATCAAATATATCAAAAGAGATTTTCTATATATGAATCTCATGCTATGCATCATAGAACTCGCTGGTCAAACTGATATTGAGCTGGGCAAAGCATCACTCAATAGCATGAGTTCGAGCAACTCGTTTAATAAATTCAGTAATAAATGACCACTCATGCTAGATCCTCTATTATATACTTCAACACGATATAGTGTGCTGGCTTCATTGGACATCGGCACTCGGGCCTATCCGAGTAATATCCATTTGTGTTTATCGAAGTGGCAAGTCATCTTTATATGAGCAGTTTTACTGAACCCTTTCTCACATCTGATTAACAACCACAAAACAGCGGGAGTAAAACTGCTAGTTCACCGTCAAACCTTCTTCCGAAATGGATTAAAATACAAAGTTCGCGTGTAGTGGTTAACCATAACTTTCTTTGTCTTCCTGCTGTTTTCAACGGCACGAGCCATGATATCACGTGATTCACGCCGACGTCTCGCGAGAACGTGACCGGGAAATGCGCACGAGCATTTATGCATTCGCTGCGATCCGGGACCTATTCCTAATAGATTGACGCACCACACGATAAATAAACATCTCTTGTGCTGTGTTTCCCTTAAAGTCCTCTTTCTAAACACGCAAAATATCCCTAATCGACAGATTAAAACATCTCAGGCCAAAGGTCGGAGCTCTTATGACAAAAAGGGGCAATTTGAGATGCTGGTGTGTTATTTCTGTTTTTTGAAGACAAAACACGTCCAATTTAAAACGAGACTGGCACGTGGAGACATATTAGTCCCTCGTTTTGAGATTTCTACATCTGCTTGCCCTGTGATACTGATGCCCCGCTTCCTTTTGTTGAAATAACTAAATCCTCGAACGTCCGTTGGTTTGTTTGCTAGATTTAATAATTACAAATCACTATTCGTTTTGTAGAAATAATACACGATGCACGTACAATTTCCGTTGAAGTAATGTGAAAATATACCCAAAATATGTATTGAAACAAAGCTAAAATTATATATTCAAGATCTGTTTACTTGTATGTTAACATTTCTATTGAAATCAGTTTCCTAGATGTTTTCCGATGTTCATATCCGTATTATACCGATATGATATATGCAGAAATGTTTCTATATTATATCATTGGGTACGACGGCACTTCCATTCCCTACGTTGTGTACAAGTCTAATATCGGAACGCAACGTGAATGTATTGCTTAACCATCTACATTATACATGTATGCCGAAACAAGGGGGCAACTAGCCGTATTTTCATAGACAATTTGAATTATTATGTGTTATTAGTTTGATCTATTTCTAGCCATATTTGCATACAAGATACCCTCACTAGCAACAATAAGTAGGTTAATTACAGGGCTGCAGAATATTCCCTCAATAATATTGCTTCCTTCATTGTACAACTGAACCAAGTTACCTAATTGGGCACGTAATCTGGATAAAATGCACACATTATTAGGCTATCTGTATTCTGATTGGTAATATGTTGTTATTTCCACGATGTAGGTAATACTTAGCGACACAACTTCCGAAATCTGGGCAAGATGTGTCACCCGAAACGTTCAGTGTCAAACATGCCATACTAGTAGCCTGTATAGTGTACAATCCGAAGAATACGACTTAACTGTGGGATACATAGACTCTGATCAATGACTGGCACACACTGACTAAATGTCTAACAAATGTATTTACTATGTAATTATAATATATATTTATTTTCTATTTACTAGCAAATTATGCATTTGTCATATTTACATGTTAGCGATTTGAGGCAATGTTACAAATAATTACTTTGCATATTTATGTCACGGTTTCAAGACAAGAGAACTTAACCAAGTATTGAATTGCAATATACTTCTATATCTGGCTTAGCCGATACGACGAATATCCTTTATATTTAGCGGTACACGTATTTGACGTTACACCTTCTTTAACGATATGACGTTATACACCTTTTATTGTTTTATTACCCTTCACCCGATGATATGCTCGTACATGGTAGTATTAAGGATGTGACCTTCGCAGTAGTAGCAATGTTCTTTATTTTTACCTGATAGAATGAGCAGTGTATTCAAATTCAGGTCAATATGGGAGATTGTCTCAGCTAATGTTATAAACGTGTGAGAGCCTGCCAGTACAGCGTATTCCGTTAGTAAATCTCTGTTAATGCCCATACAGCCACATTGTTCATTGACGGACAGTCAGTGTTTCTTTAACTGCCGTATAGCTCTCGTTCCTAACCCATTAACGACGTCCAGTTATAACTTCATCATATTTCATTTTTCCAACGTCAAACTTCAACGCAACCATCGCTTTAGAGGCAGTCGTAAAAAAACTCCCGAGGTAATAAAGTGCGGGTTTAGTGTTGATGTTGTCAGTTAAGTAGGCTTGGATAGGACGTAGTCTTTGAGCGGAATAGGAGAGGTAGTTAACGCTAAAAGTATCAAAGAGGAAGTTCATTTCACCCATACTATTCCTGTCATTCGTAGGGTCGTTCACGGTAGCCAAGTGGAGCCATACCGAGATCTGAAATAGTTATAGGTGAAGGGAAATTGCGAACAAATGCTGTACCGGGCAGCTCAACCTTCCAAGAAGGGTCGTCCCTGAACCGATCGTTTCCAATTGTATGACAGTAATCTTTCAGGGGCGACCGTAATGATGGAATTAATGCAATCTACCCGCGCCTCTCGCATCCCCGTGGCTCCACTGTGGTGGCACGTGGCACAAGCCCCCCTCCCCACTCCCCTCGCTCATGGGAGTCCGCACTCTTAGTCAGATAGGACAGCGGCAGCTAGCGTTACAGTAAAAACGTGCCGTCAAAGGACGGCGTTTAATTAGCGACAAGAGGAAAAGTCTGTCTGTTTTCTGATTTTTGCACGTCGAGCAAATACCGTTCTCCCTACAACTTATTCGATTTGCTTTGCCACCGTAACTCGATATTCGCTGTTTTACTACCAGGGTCGCACCCTAAACCTGCTTGTCCCTAGGGGTGCATATTCACAACTCCAGAGATGGACACAATTGCTAGCTTTCATCATTGGTGACGATACTGATCGCTCGAATTTCCTACGGAGGACAGGAAGTTCATAATCATAAATATGAAAATGTTCCACAGGCCGATCAGTCATCGACATCTAATTCTGTTAGGTCCACCGATGCAGTGTTCACACGACTTCTATAAGTTGGAATTGTAATTCAATTTGCGAACATATGTCGACACAATCAGCAATATCGACATTAGGATGGCTGACTTTCGACCTTAATTCTCAAAGCAGTGTGGTTCTTGGCAAACAAAGCGTGGAATTTCTCGTATCGTTGACAAATGAATATCAAATACTCGTCTCAGGAAGGTTCCTCTGAGAATTACTTCATTACGATAGAATATCAGATGCAAATATAGCTTACAGTGGTCCATCCGTGATATAAACTGTAATAAAGATAGGCATCTAAATACATGTACTCCAAATGCACACATACATGTACGCACACAGGAATATACGCATGTACACATACTCATGCGCACACACACGCACACATACACACATGTATGGCATACTAGTATGTATAATGTGCATGCGTTTACATGTTGTAATTAAAGACATTTTATTATATTCATTTCTTTGCTTTCAGATCATGATGTGGACGGGCATACACTAGAGAGAGCGTGTAATAATCGGCATGGCTTGTACTGGAGATAGTCTTGGTGTGTAATTACTTAATACCATGACTGTAGAGAAAAGCGAATACATGACACAAACAGTATCACTTTTGTTATAACTATACGGTTACGTGTAGTTCCTATATACCCTATTATATACCACAACGATATTGTAACTGGGAGCATACTTTCTATTTTGCTTCGATAAGTAAATCAACCACCGCAAGCACTACCATTTTGTCGGTGTGTTTTTTTATTAGAATCTTGAGACGATTTCAAGATTGTCCACACATAGTACGGATTGTCAGTTTAGGGCAAAAGGAAACCTGAACCATTCGTAGCGCTGAGTGTTGCAGTAAACCAAGATCTTGTCGAATTGATGTCGCACTTTCTAGACATGGGGGGCGGCTCCCAAGACAAACGTTTAGCCCATTGCGCTCCCTTTCGCCCCGGAAGCGTTACCGGATAGAGTCTCAGAGTCCGTCTACTGTAGCTCCTATCGCATACATGTATCAAAGATTATATAGTTATTCTAATACAAGAAGAAGGATTTAGAAATTAAACAGCTTGCGCTAACACAGTGTGTGTGTGTGTGTGTGTGTGTGTGTGTGTGTGTGTGTGTGTGTGTGTGTACATGTGTGTGTGTGTGTGTGTGTGTGTGTGTGTGTGTGTGAGTGTGTGTGTGTGTGTGTGTTGTGTGTGTGTGTGTGTGTGTGTATATATATATATATATATATATAAGAAACGGTGATATACACATGATCCTACTTACGCAGCCAATATCAATGTTTAGAAAGAAGATCAGATCCACTTCCAACGTCGGACGAGATAGGAAAGCGAACGGGATCATCGATCAAAACGTGTTTGAGGGTAGTCAAGTTGCATGCCGTGTTTAGACAGATATATAAGCGTCGCGCCAGTCAGACCTACATAGACGGTGAGGACAACCTAGTACCTATATCAGACACAACTGCCTTTATATAACTTAAAGAGAGGGAAGCTAATGCTGCCAGTGGGCAGGGCGGTGAGGTGATATTTTGGTTTAGACACGCTCGGAGAATCAGTGAACAATGGTTGAGACAACTTAGCTACCCGTATGAAACTCTCCCTAACCAAAAGGGTGTCCGCCGTGACGAATACGTGATTGCGGCGGAACAGCTCTGCTTATACCAAGTCTCGCGAGATCCCGCATGGCACGTGCATTCAATTTGACTGCGATATAATCGGGTAATTAATCGACGCAACGGATCCAAGTTGGCCAATTATGGGCATTAAAGGAACACGGTGTTCTGAGCGGTGTTCAGATGACATATCGCTGGAAATCGTGGACAGACACTGGTTTAATGTACGCCGCTGTTATTGTAAGAAGTTTGCGCGGCTCGAAACGTGATCTATACCTCGGACCACACAAACATCTATAGTATAACCAGACAGGCTCTTTCGGATTTACAACTACGTCCTTTACAGTTCGAGCCATCTGTTTCCTTTTCCAACTAAAGTTATAATATGTCGAGATTACGGTTAACGATGTATAGACCGGAAGTAACACACATATACAAGTTACATGTATATCGCAGACACTCTATACTGTAGTCCATCTCTGTGGAACAATTGAACAGTGTATTCGCATTAGGATAATGATATATTAAAATAGTGTACGTTAGTTAGGTCTCCTTATTATACATCGGTTACTGATTGAATATAATACTAGTTAATTAGAATATAATTATAAAGTTGTTGACATTAATCAAATACCTCAACCAGGAATACATTCACTTCAGTAGAAGAAATTATCGGTATTTGCTCATTGAAACAACGTTTGCAAATTTAAAATTAGTATTCATCATCTAACCTGCTATTATAAGTCGTTATTGCTTTAAAGTTGCGGAATTTGCTTACTAGTTTATACAACGTGCATGCATTTAGTAAAATATAAAGCAATGTTAACTTTAGAAAAATAAATAAAAAATGTGATATTGAAAATGAAATATTAATTATATGCATTATATAAATTGTAACGTTCATGGAATAGCTAAATATTAAACACTTTTACATGAAATCCATTCCTTTTGGCATACTAGTAGTTCAATTCCAACAGGATTTGATTTAACAAAAAGTGCATGCTGCACTATGCTATAAATATAATTGATATGCTTTATAGATCCCAGTCTATAAACGATGTATTCCCGACTCTAGCAGTGAGTTTATAACACCTCTTAATTGGACACGCCAGTTGTTCCATTCCTGGCAGTTTGTTTATGTGTATTGATGTTCCCGGTACCATTGATGATTGAATATTGATCTTTGATGAAAACAATAACAAAGGCAATTCATTTCAACAATATATTTATTATCTACAGTATTTTGTCTACATTTTGAAAGGACATTGTGCAGTGCTTTCTCCACATTTTGACACCCGAAATCACAGTCACAGTTTATACGCCTGCTCCCATTTCTGGAAGCGGAAGTATAACACCTCTCCGCTTACGTGATCTGGAGAACATTCTTAGTCAGAAAAGGTCTCTATGACATTGTCATATGCAGAAACCCAGTTAGGCAAATTCTTAGTACTTACGAACTTCTTAGGGCTTACACTTAAGAAATTTCGAGAATACGGCCCCAGATCATTATTGTAAATGGCCGAATCTAGGGGAAATTAAAGTTTTGTTGAATGTCCAAAAGGTAAACCAGTTAAAACGTCTCTCAAAGTTGTTAGTACTACTATTTAATTTATTACTGAAGCATTAGTCCTAGTATGTATTGGACAATTATACGTAAAATATTGTCCATCTTGATCAAATGTAAAACTGAATGTATACGTATATATCTCTTGTATCACCGTCGGTGGTTTCCTGAGAATAAACTGTCTGTCTGTCTGTTAAGAACCGATTCATATTTATTAGTGCATACTAGTATGGCATGATATGACCGCTTGCCGTCGACACGTCCAGAATATCGCCGGATTGGATACTACAGGTATGCAGTTTTAAGATGACATTTGCACCAACAGAAACACACGACACAGATTTTTATTGGGTCAAAGAGTAGCATAGCCTCATAAAATATTTATTGGATTATCGCCTTTGCGCCCCTGTGTTCTATAATATGCCAATGAATATCTCAATTACATAAAGAAGATTGCATGTTCGCACGATATACTTGTATATGTATGAAATGCAATGTAATTTTGGAAATTGTAAGCAATACGAAAATTATACAGCGTAAAGGTAAAATATCCATATAAATTGCTATGTGGAATAATATCATTGATGGTGATGGTGTGTCTGTGTGGAAGAGGGAGAGAGAGAGAGAGAGAGAGAGAGAGAGAGAGAGAGAGAGAGAGAGAGAGAGAGAGAGAGAGGGGGGAGATAGTTTGTTAGAGAGAGCGGGGAGATAGTGTGTTAGAGAGAGAGAGGGGGGAGATATTGTGTTAGAGAGAGAGAGAGGGAGAGAGAGACGGAGGGAGAGAGGGAGGGAGAGAGAGAGAGGGAGAGAGTGTGTTAGAGAGAGAGGGGAGATAGTGTGTTAGAGCGAGAGAGGGAGAGCGAGGGAGCGTGTGGTAGAGGGAGAGGGGAGAGCGCGAGAGGG
>JAULBO010175617.1:0-10045 GCA_032355325.1 Clypeosectus delectus
TATTAATATCATCCAACATTTCTAAATACCCGAGCACATTTTCCGGTTTAAGCATTTTCCGGTTGAATGGTTTCAATGGTGTTGCTGACTGACGACAATCAAATTTCAGGTGCCCTTTCTCAATATATAACTAGACTATCACACATATGCTTCAGATTATACATCTTGAAGATGAATTATATCGATCTGTTATGTGGCTGGTATCGTAAATGCATAATACGGCCGAATATTCTGGTCAATGTTTTCTTGAAACAACGGATTTGTGAAGTTGTTCAACTTCTAGAAATCGTGTCCACACTGGCAACAGGTTGGATGAAAGTGGACACGATTTAGAAACATTCACCTTTGTTATTTTTATTATAATGATTCCCAACTATTCATCTGAAGAATACTACCTCATATAATTGATAACATAACTAAAATCGTCGTGAATTCAGGCAGTGCAGCGATTTTGAATTGATCTTTTGAAAATCTAGTTTGAAAGCACGTTATTTGGAGTATCATCGCTCATAAATATTAATGAATAGGCTACACTGATTTCCAAATATTGTATGGATGTATAGTGTTGATCGGCTATAACCTATGAATATACATTCTAAAGTTATTTTAATGGACTATCAAATTTTATTGACTCTTCATGATCTGAAATACATTTACTGTGTCAAAATTATAATTTACACACTACTGTCTAGATGCCTCTTCAAAAAAACATGTACCCAGTGGTATAACGCACATATTCGGTCATGCCAGCTTCTGAAATGTTAAAGGTTGACTGCAACAGGCCCACTGTCGCATCCAGTGCAAGAAAACTAGGGTGCTTTCAATGTGACAAAGGATGCATAAGCCACTGAGCTAGACTGGTTTCCTGTCCCGTATACAGTGTACTCTGTCTAAATCGGCATCTGTGTAATCCGGCAATCTGCATATATACCGGCTCAATTTCAAAGTCCCTGCTGGCGACAGTGACTCTTGACACACTGAGTAAACCGGCACTCTCTATAATCCTGCATATTTTCTCGGTCCCAACGTGTGCCGGTTTAGACAGTGCACTGTATATCATGGTTCATATGACTCTTGAGACAAACACCAGTTTAGTAAGCAGGCCTATATAAGACTTTGTCACATTGAACACACCCTATTAATTATAATAAAACTTATAAATTGTTCCTTGGTGGCAAGTTGTGTTGTGTATGGATTGTGATGTCATAGAATTGCAATGATGTCACAGTGGGCCGGTTCTGGTGTGACGTTGCTCACGGCTGCATTCTTTATGAGAAGCTGGCATGACTCATTTACCGTATAATGTGCTAATAAAAGCCTGCTATATTTCACTGGGATTTCTTTTTTGGAGAGGCGTTGTAGTGTGTACATTATTATTTTGACACAAGCAAACTACTTCTATTGTCGGTGGTCTTTAAAGCATTAATGTAAATATGGCTGTAGTTTATGTATTCATCATGCAAATCATGCAAAATCAAAGCACTGCTAGTGCTACTATCAGTGATAGCCAAAATAAATCTATGTATTTTTATAAATGTTAACAGGAAATACATCTCCCCCAGGGAAGGGTACAACTTTGTGCTACGCTTACTCCATTTCCTACCCTTCCTAGCATGCAAAACCTGCATGTTACTAATACTGTACATTATACATATTGCAATTAGTTTCTCATAATTTGCATTTATGATGTATCTATTCTAATCCTTTCTGGACTTTCTTCAGAAAATACCCCAGAAATGTTGAATCTTATTCTTATGATTTCTTGTTTTCTTCTTCAGATACACCAGAATTTCTTGCCAGATCCGAAGCACACACATACAACAGTTGCACCAATGATGTTAAAAGTTATCTCATATTTCCTCAACATTTAAACAAATCCATAAAACTTAGCTCCTAACCGGCCGTTACAAGAGGAATAGACGGTAGATGTAGCGCAGCCAACGTGTCATTGAAAGATGAAAGCAGCCAACAACTTGAATGGAAATCGGCACCACGGAGAAAAGGTCGTCATTCTTGACGCTGGAGCCCAGTACGGGAAAGTTATCGACCGCAAAGTACGCGAACTGAACGTGGAATCTGACATACTTCCTCTGGACAGTCCAGCGTTTTCGCTGAAGGAGAAAGGCTACATGGCGATCATCATATCGGGAGGCCCGAGTTCCGTGAACGACGCGAATGCTCCTTGCTACGACCCGGGAATCTTCCACTGCGGCCTGCCGGTTCTGGGGATCTGCTACGGGCTGCAGATGATGAACAAGGAGTTCCAGGGAGCCGTGTCCAAGACGGACGTCCGCGAGGATGGGCAGTTCGACATCGACGTGGAAACCAAGTGCCCACTGTTCAAGGGTCTGGAGAAGCAGCAGAGCGTGTTGCTGACGCACGGCGACAGCATCACTCAGCCGGCCGAGGGCTTCCAGGTGGTGGCTCGCTCGGGGAAGTTGGTTGCCGGCATGGCCAATGAGCAGCAGAAGCTCTACGGCGTGCAGTTCCACCCGGAAGTAGATCTGACCGAGAACGGCAGGCAGATGCTGAGGAACTTCCTGTTCAACATTGCCGAGTGCCACGGGTCGTACACCATGAAGAACCGAGAGAAGGCCTGTTTGGATTACATAAAGGAGAGCGTTGGCAATCATAAAGTCCTGATGCTGCTCAGTGGCGGAGTTGACTCGACTGTTTGCGCAGCTCTGCTTCACAAGTCTCTGGAAGAGGACCAGGTGATTGCTGTTCATATCGACAATGGCTTCATGCGCAAGAACGAGTCGCGACAGGTAGAGGATTCTCTCAATGAACTTGGCTTGAAAGTTCGAGTTGTACACACGGCTCATACCTTTTATAACGGAATTACCTCCGTGCTAATGGACAAATCTGATCCGAACTCGAGGAAACGGAGAACTAAAACCCTCAACACCACGACAAACCCAGAAGAGAAGAGGAAGATAATCGGAGACACATTCATGAAGGTGGCTAATGACGTGATTGAGCAGCTGAAGCTGAAACCTGAAGACGTATTCCTCGGACAAGGAACGCTTCGTCCAGATTTAATCGAGAGCGCTTCCGAACTGGCCAGCGGACGAGCGGATGCCATCAAGACTCACCACAACGACACAGACCTTGTGCGACAGCTCAGAAAACAGGGTCGGGTGGTGGAACCGCTAAGAGACTTCCACAAGGACGAAGTCCGGATGATCGGGCGTGACCTTGGCCTCCCGAAGGAGCTGGTCAACAGGCACCCGTTCCCCGGACCCGGCCTCGCCATCCGTGTCATCTGCACCGACGAGCCGTACATAGAGAAGGACTTCGCCGAAACAAACGTACTGCTGAGGATAATTGTGGACTTTGCCAGTGCCTTAAAGACACCCCACTCGATGCTGAACACAGTGAAGGCATGCACGACGCAGAAGGAACAGGAAATGCTGGTGCTAATCACGGCCAAGGGCCAGCTGTTTTCCACCCTTCTGCCCATCAAGACTGTCGGGGTACAGGGAGACTGCAGAACGTACAGCTACGTGGCGGCCATTTCGTCCAAAGGGAAGCCAGAGTGGAAAGACTTGATCACCATTGCTAAGATCATACCCCGCATCTGCCACAGTATTAACAGAGTTGTGTACATTTTCGGAGAAGCCGTGAAGCATCCAATCGAGGACATCACACCAACGTTTTTGACGGAAGGCGTCTTGAGCACGCTGCGACAGGTGGATTACCTGGCGACCAAGGCGCTGCACGATTCCATCGATACCCACCACCTCAGCCAGATGCCCATCATTCTGTGCCCGTTGCACTTCGACCGCGACCCCGTGGCCCATCAGCCGTCTTGCCAGAGGTCCGTGGTGATACGGACGTTCCTCACCAATGACTTCATGACCGGGATCCCGGCTACCCCGGGGATGCAGATCTCCACCCAGACCGTCACCAACATGGTCAATGCCGTGATGACCGTGCCGGGGATCTCCAGAGTTATGTATGACTTGACTGCAAAACCGCCGGGAACCACAGAGTGGGAGTGACCTGTCCCTTTTTTGTTCTCTGTTGCCGAATTATTTCTGCTAGTTTTCATCCGTAACCAGAAAAGGCGTAGCCGTTTGCGTTCAACCGTCTCGTACAACAAAAAATCTATTGTGGTTGTTAATCGGATTTGTATTCCAAGTTTTGTTAAAGAATATTTATGATAGACAATTTTGTTGATGGTAATCTGTCGGAATGTTTTGTTTGAAACTGTAATTGGATATTACCATTAACGTACATGTATACGATACTATTCCAATGTTGGGCGCTGGGGATGAATTGGAACTGAAGTAACCACAGTACTATAACCAGAACAGTGAATACCTGTTCCAAGCTATATAAATTGTTTGATACATATGTCATGGCTACTTAAAGCCACTGTCCTGCTTTCTCTGTTTGCTTTGAAATGTGACTCTACAATGAAATGGACTTTGTCATCTTGTATGAAGTTTGTTTTCTAGTTGTTTGTGGTTATGTTATGCTGCTGTCTGCATTTCACAGCATGTCTAGTATGATAAAATAACGCAGAGAAGCTTTATAGAACCAGCTTATCATATATATATGTTACAGTCAGATTGTGAAATGTTTCGTGAAGTGATGGACCCCATCAGCACAAGACCGTTTGGACTGGTGTGATATAGTCAAAATGATATTAAAGAAACAATTAAAAATTACACACAACAATATAAGAGAACACACATAGCTAACCTTCAGTCCTTTCAGGAACGGATTGAAATGACTGACCATGTTGGTCACTTCACTAAATGTCTGAATATTTCACGAAACTGGTTTCACAATCAGACTGTAACATATATACTAGTAATGAGATTGCTGCTGTGGCATAATGTTTGGAGCAACGTTCCAGAGAACGGAAGATCTGTGTTTCGTCTCAGGTTGCTGTATACTGCGACTGAAAAGACGCTAAGAGATGGTACTTGTTTACCCATTTAATTGCTGCCGACCAAGTGGGGAAATGTAAAACAATATCTGGGTCCGTATTCTCGAAACTTCTTAACTTAAGAATTTCTTAGTCAGAAAATATCTCTTTTAAAATTGACACAAGCAGAAAACCAGGTAGGCAAATTCATTTGTACTTACGAAATGCTTAGGACTTAAGAAGTTTCGAGAATACGGCCCCTGGTCTCTTTGGAATTGGTTTGGGGCATCCGTGTTCAAACTGATTTTACTATTGAAATTCCAATGTTATCCAGACTAGTATAAGCACATATGCATGCAAGCCGTGATGAGTACAATAATCATTAAAGTGGCTCCAATTCAACAACAAGCCTATTTTGACCATTCGTCTATGTCCATACGAATTGGAAGATTTCAAATCGAAACTTAGGAAATCCTGTCGCCACTAAATTGGGATTCCTCACTCGTTTACACTACAACAAAACTACCACACGACGCAGCATCAATGTTTTGGAAGTTGGATTTCCGACACCCATCATCATCATGGGTAAGTGTTTTCCCGGTGGCCGATTTCGGCAGACTGGACCCACCTAGGGTCACATGTGTGTCAGCTTCCGTCTTGTACGGATGTCGCTGATCATGGCACGAGGCTGAGCTCAGTGAAGTCACCTTCCTTGGTTCGGCATGTCTACTGCACTTAGTATGTTGGAAGTTTTCCGCCTTTCCTAAATTTGGAACCCTCGCCCTGACGGATTAATCGCAATTACTATTGCATATGACAACTGTTTAAAAGAACCGCGAGACGGTTTATTAGTTTATATATCAAATACGGGTTTCGAGTGCCCAGTAAGCCATTATATAATATAGTTGAACGTATATTATAATCGGCCAACATTGTGGTGCATACAGTTGGGGAACGTGCCACGACGTAGAGGTATTCCCGAACGTTCACTGGGCGTGTGTGAAGTTGGCACGAACTGTGCCCGGCAGGTTCAACACATCCATTCTTATAATAATGCTACTGAGAATAGAAACGAAGTATGTTCATTATTGTATCTTGGTACGTGTTGTTGGGTTAAGTATTTTCCGGTCGCCTTCCGACAATCGATTTCGGTAGACCTATGGTCGCACGTGTTTCAGCTTCCGTCTTGTACGGGTGGCACTGGCCACTGTGGGTACGTGTGTTTTGAAATTAATTTATAAATAAACTATGGAAGGGGCAGATAAATATCAGCTAATATATCGATATTTATGGATTATTAAATCCGATGTGCATGTACAAGCACATTACCGGTCGATGCAGTTATATATATTATTGTCAGAATATACTACCGGTATATAAATGAAGAGCATAAATTGTCATATTGTGGCCTCATATTATTCTGAACAAAATATGTATCAATGGACTCCTTTAATACTGAACAAAACATCCATACAATTTCATCCTCCCATTAATGTTGGTCACGTTGCTGCAACTGACAGGATGTGGTATGATGTCTCCGAACACGAACTCTAGATAACGTGAAGCAGCAACATAGCGGATATTGTGAGTCTGTCCCGTTCAAGACTGGCGAAGTTTAATCATCAGTTTTCTCTTCGATTCCCCTCCATTTCTGGGAGATCGTGACTCTGTAAAGACAAATGAACAAAAAGTCAACCGTCCAAATTCAATACCTTTTTTAATTGGGGGGGAAAACATAAGTTATATATAATGATCGATAGTCGTTAAGAATAATTCTGATACCTTCTTGATCTCAGTACTTCCCTGCTGGATTGATCAAATCACTAAGTGTAGACTTTAAAGGGCAACAGCAGAGAGAACGTTGTTCCCCTGCTTGGCGCTCAAAATTAAAATGGGTAAACGTAAGGACTGATCGGTATAATTGTGGAAATACAAACTAGTACAAGCAGACATGTCTCCAAATCAACAACGTGTACGTAAAGCAGATACAAGTAACAGAAGAATTACCACCACGTTGACCCTCTCGTCACGATTCTCATCATCCTTGTGTCCTCTCACTAGCTTCCGAATCTTCCTGTACAAGTTTATTACCAAGTCCGGATCGTCCTCTTGATGTTTCCAACCACCTGAAATGTCATTAAATATCCGTGCGAAAATCGCCTATATGTTATATTAGTATTATTTTATCAATTGATTTAATAGCTATAGAATATTTGTAAATAGTATATTATATTACGTTTATAGTATGTGAAGCGCCGTAAAATAATTTGTTAACAAACAATATACTGCAATATAAAGCGTTATCTTAAAAGCTGTATTTTATTATTATTATTACTATTACTGTTATTAATAGTATTATTACGATTACATACATGTAGCACTGTTCATGCAATATTAGGAAATGTTAATAGAATTATACTAGGATGTGTATCACTATCAAAACAACTGTCAACTGAAGCATCATACATTACATATCAGAATTCAGTAACACATAACGAAAGCAGCCATTTGCCAGCCTCAGAGAAAACCTGTACTAATTAATGTTATACCAGTGGCAATTAAAAAAACCAACATCACCTGTAGCTAAGCTGATGAGTATTCCGACGACGATAGTGATGAGAACTGCATACGTACTGTACCACATATACGATAAGTGGAAGAAATTCCTCGTTCTGAAACAAATCACACCATCACTGCAGACAACGATACGTTTTTGTTTATTTTATATTTTTGTTTGTAGTGAAATCAACTGTTTTCAATGCGTATTTATAAGTCAAACAATTTTCATTACCTACTCCCTTCGTGAATCTTTACGAGCTCGCTTATTTTTTAGACCCCCATTTAAAAAAAAAGAGAGAGACTCGTTCAGCATTCGACCCATACAAGGTCTTCGCGCACAAATATCGGTTTCTCCGAACAAAGAACAATAGGAGATACTGCCTAAAGAGAGACTGTGACAGACAGTTTATGCATTGTCAGTAAACTGGTCGTCGATGGTATTGGGCCACGCAAGCAATGGATTAGCATTTGCACTGCCGAATTCTTTTCTAGAAAACAGGCTCATATTAGCATTCTTCCGGAAATGCCAGTGATTGAGAGTGATTCTGATGAACCAGAAGCATGGCGAATACGATTCAAAGTTCTTGTCTAGCAGATGTGTGAATAACACGAAACGTACGGGACCGCCTTTGGCTTCATAATCGTCGTGACGTTGGACAAAACAGTCGCCATGTATGTAGGCGTTACAACGGTGACGCTGCCGCTCTTGTTAACGGCGGGACACAATGCCTTCGTTATTTTGAGAATTGGGGGGTTTATACGCTGTACGGCCGTGCCCACCACGAGAGTCGTGCTGAATGCGAGACCGCTGAGCATGCCGAGTATCGCTCCCTGGAACACAAAATCATTGACATTGTCGCATACATTTTATTTTTACTTACAGTATATATAGCGAGGTCATGCATGATGCATTTACTGGCAGGTCACGGTGTATTTCCCTAGGTCTCTATACTGAGAGGTCAAGATGTATTTAGGTCAAGAGTTCAATATTTTTTACTAAGAGGTCAAGATAGATTTATTGAGAGCTCAAGATGTATTTAGGTCAAGAGTTCAATATTTATTTACTGATAGGTCAAGATATATTTACTGGGATGTGAATTAAAGATGCATTTCCTGGGATCGCAAGCTAAACTGAAATCGCTGAAGATGATAGCATGTCTTATGATACATCTCGAAAAGTGTGGGTACAGGCCTCTCTTAAACCTCTTTCTATAGCAATATTCTAAATGAATGAAAATACTGCAGTCGGGCTTTTCAAATACCAGCGAGTTGGCGAAAGGTACGAATATTGCGAAGAGGAACAACCCAAGAAGTGGTCCACCGGTCATTGAGAATGTATTTATTGTGATGGTCAGCATTGTCTTGTCCAGTTTCGCCACGACGAATGCCAGGCCTACCGTCAATCCGCCTAACGACACGGCTGTAAAACAACAGGACGAAATACATCACCATTTGCTGTGGCTGTACGTGACTGTGTCATATAGATAATTTTATAGATGCAATGGATTCTTGGATGATTATGACCACGCTCGGGCGATATGCTAAACCAAGGCAGGATGCAAAGATTGGGCAACTAAAATTACCACTTCTGTGGGATGTATGTGGACATGACAGCGTTATCTCAAATCTGTACCCATTAACCTTCTACCTGCTATAGTTAACCGGAAATGCATAATACAGCGTTTTAATTGTGATTAATCCAGCAGGCGTTAACGCCCACCACCATCCATCAAAACCACTGTTGCATAGGGCATTTCCGGTTGCCTTCAGCAGGGAGAAGGCTAATGAAAACTCTCACAATGAACTGCGACGTGGACACGTTTAGCTATAGCAATAACGTGACTCACCAAGCAGTTTGGAGACAATGTTGCTGAGTTTATCTGGCATGGTAGTTCCAGTGACGGCCCTGTAGATAGGATTAGCAATGTCCTCCAGTTGCACGAGAGCCAAGGCGTTCAGCCCGGATGACACAGTGCTGGCGAGTTTAAAAACATGATTAGCATAGAATAATTATACATATATCGGAAATGTATTTAACCTTCTCTATGTTGTAGGCAACCGGAGATGCCCTATACAACAACGCTTGTCAATAATACAGCAGGGTTAGTGTTACACAACATGCAGTTTATTAAAAAGTGTTCTTCAGTTAAATCGATTAACTGAAGGTGTGACCATGCACCTCTCAACGCTATAACTGAACTACCCACCAAGGCCGACAACCAATTCTGTGATCAACCGTGACCAACACCTCATGTCGGCCTCGCGTGGATAAACCGGCTCCAACACACACACACACACACACACACACACACACACACACACACACACACACACACACACACACACACACACACACACACCTCGGTTCGGCTACTAAAATCACCTTACCTCAGCGCGCCTCAGAAACTCACCTAATAACCTCAGCGCGGCTGAAACACACACCTCACCCGAAGGCAGACACTCACCTGAGCGCGGCACAGAACACACGCCTCAGCGGAAGGCAGACACTCACCTGAGCGCGGCACAGAAAACACGCCTCAGCGGAAGGCAGACACTCACCTGAGCGCGGCACAGAAAACACGCCTCAGCGGAAGGCAGACACTCACC
>JAULBO010175728.1:0-13860 GCA_032355325.1 Clypeosectus delectus
ATGTTGAAGAAAAAGAAGCACTTGCTAACTAGTAACACGCGTAAGAACAGTGTAAAATCGGCAACTTTAGTGCTAATCACAGCATGGCTTCATGTTTTACTCGATGCCCGATAATGGCGGACAATAAATCTATACTGGCACTTCGTGTATACCCCATTTGCGGGTGTGTGTGGTGGTTTAATCACGAATGACACATGCACCATGTGATACTAGTATCATGTTTTTTTTACGTTTCTACTTCTAAATTTGAACCGTCATCGGAGACACTCTCATTGAATGTGGACACGGGTACGCATATTATTCTCATACTAGTATAATCATTTATCGCAGTGACGTCACGACTCGTGTTGAACGCCAAGGTATTGTTACTATATTTAGCTCACTCCGATGCATAGAGACATAGGCCTACTTGTGAACACAGGCGTACAGATTGTACACCACATCGATGAGTTGATCAGAACTCGTCAAATTCCACCATGGACAGACCGCCAGTTGGAGACGTTGAAGACTTGGCAACGCTGGCCAAACTCGACGAACAGATTCTACTCGGAGAATTACGAGAGAGATATGCCAAAGGACGGATATATGTACGTATACTTTAAGCTAGGATAGATACTCGCAGGTACATTTCTCAAAGTCAGTGACAGGAACGGGTGAACTGAACACGTTTGTCAACATTGCGATGTCTCGCGTCTTTGTAATATTTAATTGTGTTTACTGACTACTAGTATATAGCTAATGCTGAACATACACTTGGTAGTTTAACGTAAGTTAAGAAGTAATTATATAGATTTTTACGTGATAGGGTACCGGGTGGTTTTCAAGAAGTAGGCCTAATAGGATTAATAATTTCAACAAGGAAGTATTATAAGGCCTGATCCCATTTATGAATAGGTCCTCTCTACATGAAGGAAACACCATCTCCTGGTAACTTACTTCTTGTATGTATATTGTGGACTTAATTAAAGGTGTGTGTGTGTGTATGTATTTATGTGTGCGCACGTGTGTGTGTGTGTGTGTGTGTGTGTGTGTGTGAGGTTATTAATTTAAAGGTACTCTATGTACTTTAAAGGCAGCCATACCTATTATATGTATTATGTTAGTTGTTAAACATGGACAGCACCTATATATAATATGTACATGTAGGCTATATGATTCTTTTGATTTTTCAGTGATTTTTTGGGCAAGTAAACACCAATTTAGCATTATATTATAATATTATGTACAAGCAATGGAAATTACCAATATTAAATACAATAGAATGCATGAAATACATTATAAATATAGACATGAAATGTGAGTAGCCTATATTGATAAAAGTAGGACATTTTAGAAACATCTAACACACACACACACACACACAAAACAAGTTTATGATGTTTTATAACAATTTCTTTTATTATTTAAGAAAAACATAATATGATTTTTCGAAGCAAAGTTATAATAAGCATCCATACTATGTACACAGTACAGTACAGAAATATATTCTCATATGCTGACATATGTACAAGTGTGTTATCTCAATGCTCTCTATATTGTATGCATTAGAACAGTATGCCTGTCAGCTCATGGAACAGCAGAGTAGAGAGTGCAACAGAGAAAGTACAAAAAGAGTATGCAATACACACAGTAGAGTGCAATATAGAGTGAAACAAAGAATGCAACAGAAAGTGTAATATACAGTGTAGAGTGCAACAGGGAGTGCAATATAGTGTAGAGTGCAACAGAGAGTGCAATATACAATGTAGAGTGCAACAGAGAGCAATATAAAGTGCTATGCAGAGTCTGAGTGCCACATAGAGTGCAATATGTTATATATAATAGAGTGTAACAGAGAGTGCACTATATTGTAGAGTGCAACAGAGAGTGCAATATACACTGTAGAGTGCAACAGAGAGTGCAATATAGAGTGATATACAGAGTGTAACAGAGAGTGCAATAATATAGAGTGTGTAACCAGGGTTATAAAGTTCTGGGTTATAACTGGCTTATAAACATAAGATACAAGTGCAATATATTATAATAGACTGCAACAGAGAGTGCAAATTAGAGTGCAATACATATTTTAAAGTGCAACAGAGAGTGCAATTATTTAGAGTGCAACAGTGGAACAGATACTGGTGTCATTGTCCTCGTACTGGGGGATATCCATTGCTTCTAGCTATTTAATCTCGGTCCACCACTGTGATGAATGACAATTGTCATGACGGGTTCTATAATTCTGTCAGCAATTCTCACTAAACAGTCACCCTTTGTTTAAATACTTCTTACACATACACATGTAACGTGGTCATAATGTTTTGTGGTCATTTGAATTTTTGTGTGTATTATTGTACTAGTATTATATATATATGGTTTTTTTTCTTATATCATCATATAGTCTTATATTATTTAATATACATGTAGACATATTTTTTCTTCTTCTCCTTTTGAACTGTCTCTTGTTAATTATATAGAAGTAAAAGAATTTGTAAATAATTATATTACAATTTTATAAATAAATATATTATATTAAAAAATAATAATATATTATTATTTTATTTGTTTAACATCTGTCAGAATACTGGAAGAATGATAAATATAAACATATTTCAGAAGAAAATTAATTGAATTTATATTATATCTATAATAACTACATACGCATATATGTAAAACATGTGTACATGTACATGCTACTGGTATTTAATAGTGAGAAATCATATACCACCTATCAGTATGCACAAAGAAATAGGTTATTATAGGGTACTAGTATTCATATTTTGCCAGCCTATTCCAGCTGTTTACACACAAAGTTGTGTTTGATTTGTGAATCTGAAGTACGGTAGGGTAGACAGACCTACTTCTGCTCATGGACTATTGACCTTAACCCTCTCTCTGCTGTGGGCAAGCAGAGATGCCTTGGGGCCTGTTGCACAACGCTCTTGTAGCGCTACAATAGTTGTAACTGGGCTACCGCTACAATAGCAAAGTGTTGACTTTACAATAGTTGTAGCGTACAAGAGCGTCGTGCAACTGTGATTGTGATTAACCCTGAGAGAGAGGGTTAACTGTTGTCTGTCCAAGTACATATGATGAATAATCTGATGGTTCATTGGTCTTGAAGAATGTTCTTACGTTACTAGTAATTACCTATATACCGGTATACAATAAATCATGAAATTAATGCGAGCACAATATTAATACGAAAAATGCTATGCACATACTGTCGCATTTTATTGATTCGCTTTTACTGAGTGGATGTTTAAACAACATGAATGAAAGCATGATCGGTCGCATTTAATTTGTGTCGCGTATTCCGTAGATGTACATGTGTGTAGGCCAAGCCTGCGTTAACATTTTATGACACTAATAGGTCGATAATCCACAGGTCGCTAAAGTTTAATGAATGCTAACATTTTATGATTTTCAGTATTGTGAATTATACGTGTTATACATTTCTTACAGACATACGTTGGTGACATTCTTATTGCTGTCAATCCATTCAAGGATTTAGGAATATATGGCAATGATGTAAGTATCTTCATTTATCTTATATACAGTCAACTCCCACTGTGTCGAGCTCTGTTTTAGCGATATTCAAGTGCTCGGTCCCGACACTTCCTTCTATATTCATCTCTATTCTCTTGTCTCGATAGTCACGATGTGTCGATATTATATCTCGGTCCCTTGAGGTTCGACAGAGTTGTAGTTGACTTTCGTGTTCAAATTAATAGGAGAATTAAGGTATATAAAGCATGCAATTCCCATATATTTAATGCAAATACAATTCCATTTTCAGGTCATAAAATTATTAATTTCTTAAAGGTGTACAATTAATTTTATTTAACATTGTTGAAAATAATAATTTACCCACTGTTATAACTCTTCCCAAAAATATGTCCCTCTGAAATCATGTCTGTAGTGCTTGTAGATTTGATCGGCAGTTGATGTCACAACTGGACTGGCCAAGACCAAGAAAACCAAATTCCACAATGGAACAAGTTTGCAATAGCTGTGCTTACCACATGGTTATATTTGCCTGCTGTGACATCACAAACTTTATCGATCGACCAGTTCTCGTGCACTGGTCACATACTTCAAGCAAGCACTGTAGTCTGTAGTGGCATGTACAATGGGGTCGCTGATAAGAAAAATAATCGCAGGTATTGTTTACCTGAATGATAAAATTGAAAAATAACGAAAAAATGAAAATGTTAGAGGCCTTATTTTACAAAATGTTTTTTTTTTTTTTTAGGAATCGAAAAAATATCGCAAGTCGAAGAAAAGCAGCAACCCGCCGCACATTTTCGCCATCGCGGACTCTGCGTACCAGTCACTGCAGGGCATGGGAGGTCGTCTCCCTGGCAACCAGTGCATTCTCATCAGTGGGGAGAGTGGCGCTGGGAAGACTGAGAGCACCAAGCTGATCATCAAACAGCTGATTAACCTCTGCGGCGGCAACGTCCTGTCAACCACAGCACAGCTGGAGCAGCAAATTCTACAGGTAGACAGACGGCCATGTGTTTATGATGATATTCAGATTTTTATAAAAAAAAGATATTTAAAATATAAAAAACATTTAAAAAAATTCCATAGCAAACCTTAATTTTGAGAAGATGTGTTGTAATTATGCCAAGGATGGCACAGCGGGTAGTGTGTTTGAAAACAAAAAGACAAAAGTTTGAGTTTGAATCATGTTCCTAGTTATGGTATTATTTCTGTAGCAAGGAACATTCACACCCAAAGTTTTGAAGGCACCATCGCCGAAGTATCAATATTTTTCACATTTTGCTGTTACTTTTTATAATCTGTGTTCGTTATTATCAGGTGAACCCTCTGTTGGAAGCTTTTGGTAACGCCCAGACCAACATGAACGACAATTCCAGTCGGTTCGGAAAATACATCCAGCTGAAGTTCTACAACGGACAAGGTGAGAGTAAATTTGTTTATTTCTGTCCTTACCCACATTTTATCTGCTCGGGTAGATGGAAGATTTACTAGTAGATCTATGTCAGGAAATGATTTTTTCAATCTGTTAATTAAAAAAATAATTTTTTTAAAAATAATTTAAAACGAGTCTGAGGGGTCATTTGAAAATCTGCAATGTTAAAGTTATACCCGTAACCCCATGCAAATTACAAATTTGACCACAGTTAACATTGCGCCTTTGGAAAATGACCCCATTTATAATTTTCTTAATTTCGAACACCGAACACGCACATGTTCACTTTCCTTTCCTTTCCTTTCCTCGCAGTTCTTGGAGCGAAGATCTCGGAATACCTACTGGAGAAGTCTCGAGTCGTCCGCCAGAGTCCAGGGGAGGAGAACTTCCATATCTTCTACTACCTGTTCTCCAGTTTGCCCGATAACAATGACATGTTCTCCCTCAAGAGCATCAAGAAGTACAGGTACGTCGTGGCGCAGTGGTTGGAGCGTCGGCCCGGAGACCGGAAGGTCGTGGGTTCAAATCCTCGGCAGCATCATACCAAAATACGTTAAAAGATGGTACTTGTTGTTCCCCTGCTTGGTGCTCCGTATTAAAGGGGTAAAGCAAGGACTGGTGGACTCTGAGTCGGTATAATGTGTCTGGGTGGAGTATCCATGTTCTAACTGTGGAACGATATTCCAGTGAACTAGCACTATTAAGTCTGGTGAAATACCCAGACTGGCACAAGCAGACATATATACACACATGTATACACTACATACAAGCCGTGATATGAGCACGTTAATTCGTGAAAGCAGCTTTAAACCCCAATTAACAACAGCAAACAACGTAGCGCTGAGGACATTGATGCATGAGCGGTGCTCTAGACTGACAACTTCCTGACAATCAGGGGCAAGTTGCATTGCCATGCGGGCAACCTATTTTTTAACATCACGTGTACAACTTTACCTTTGGCAAGTAATGTTTATTTGTCAGTTTGTGTCTTTCTTTAAATAATTCTGGGAGTGCAAGTAACTCCAAACGTCTAGGGCCCTAGACATGTAGCGAGAGACTCCGCACAAATTGTGGAGAAGACAGTTTAATTTTAGTGTGGCAATATTCTAGTACAGTTTGAAAGACAGAATTGGAGCTTGTCAATTGATGGCAATGTTCTCAGTTATCGAATCACACAATTGATGTCAATGTTCTCAGTTATCGAAACACAGTTACCGGGTAGATCTATATGTTTCAGTACACATGGAAGATTATTTTTTTAGATGTTTTAAAGATGTTTTGAAATTGTTTGTGCCCTGTGTATCTATAGGTATATTACAAATGGCCTGGATACTTTGGGAAGAAATGGCCCGGCTCTGAAGAACCATTACGAGAACCTGTGCAATGCCATGGATATGGTGGGATTCACCGATGAGGTACGTCCACAAACCAACATTAATCTAACCCTGGATTGAGGCTATTCATGTTCTGCATACGATCTCGTCTCTCTGTTGTCGTTGCAAATGGGTGAGAGATTCCTGCAGCGACGTTAAACTCCATATTCACTCACTCACTCACTGTTGTCGAGGATGATTGTTGGTCAACTTTTCCTTCCAGGAGCAACTAAATCTGTTCACGATGATAGCCAGTGTCCTTCACCTTGGGAACATCAACTTTGACACGAATGATGATGATGCTGCTGTGGTGTCGGATCCAAACGGAGCCCTCAAGGTCGCGACAGTAAGTATATCGAAATCCTAATGTCCCTACTGTATGCACGGTCAAACAAGACAACATTTGTAATGTTTTACACGCACTCTCACACACATGCACACACACACACGCACGCACGCACACACACACACACACACACACACACACACACACACCCTCTCAACAATCTTCTCACTCTCACCCACCTCAGCCACACATGCATACACTACATACAAGCTGTGATATGAGCACATTCTTGAAAGGGGCTTTAAACTCCAATTAACAACAAAAATAACACACACACACACACACACACACACACACACACACACACACACACACACACACACACCTTCTCACTGTCACACGCCCCTCTCAGCCCCTCCCCCCTCACTGTGACTAAAGATGCGGTAACGCTGTTGCAGAAGTTGCTGCAGATCGACCAGGAGGAAGTGCAGTCATGCTTGACGTCCATGTTGACGGTCACTAACGGAGAGTATGTGAAGAGGCTGTACACCAAGCACCAGGCTGAGGGTGAGGACGCCACACGCACCGACGAGGACTTTAATAGTACTCGATCACATGACCACTCACGACATTTTTGTAGAATGTATTTGTCCGTGTCATCTGCTCTAATTTCTTAGGACTTCACTGCAAAATCGTAATACCCATATTTTCATTTTTGCAAGTGTTTCCTTTATTTGTCATTGATATTAATGGTTTGGAAATCTTTTTGTGAGAAGCATATTTGTTAGTGTTACTAAATATATACTTTAGGTCAATTAAGGTCATGACCCTAGTCAATTTGAGTTCACATCAGTTAAAGGTCAAGGTCACAAAAGCTCAAAGCTTGTATTGAATATTGTATGGACACAATATAGAACTGCCTCCACTTCTTGGCATCTCATTGTTAAAATGATTTACAAATTAATATAAATTTATTGAAAAATATGTCATTTAAATGACCATGCACTTACTTGTACTTCCAGACGCGCGTGATGCTATGGCGAAGGCGATCTACGGACGGCTATTTGGTTGGATCGTCAACAAAATTAACTGTCTCCTTGCCCCGGAGAAGGACAATTCCACATCGGAAATTGGTGAGGATATTTTCTTTTTAGATTTTCAAGATCATTAGGATAGGTATCAGAAACTATTGATGAAACTTAACATTACATTTCACCAGTTAACAAAGGTGTTTGCATTGAATCTTTCTTCATATAGGTATTCTGGATATATTTGGGTTCGAGCATTTCCAGAAGAACAGTTTCGAGCAGGCGTGCATAAATCTGGCCAATGAACAACTCCAGTTTTTCTTCAACGAGGCGAGTACTGTTAATTTTCGGTAAACATATATGGGCATGATAAAATTACAATGCAGGGTGTGGGTGTTTTCCGATGCCAAACAATTGGAGTTGCACCCCATCTTTTCTCCCAGCAACTACCTCCGTGGTGTAGTGGTTAGAGTGTCGGCCCGGAGAGCGTAAGGTCGTGGGTTCAAATCCATGACCGCGCCATACCAATCTACGTTAAAAGATGGTACTTGTTGTTCCCCTGCATGGCTCTCAGCATTAAAGGGATAAAGCAAGCACTGGTCGGCTCGGATTCACTATATAATGTGTCTGAGTAGAGTATCCATGTTCAAGCTGCAGCATGATATTCCAGTGAACTAGTTCTATAAAGAGTCGTGGAATACCCAGACTGGCACAAGCAGTCGTATACACAAACACTACCTGCAAGCCGTGATATGAACATGTTCTTGAAAACGGCTTTAAACCCCGATTAACAATGTTCAACAACAATCTTCTCCCAGCACATATTCAAGATGGAGCAGGAAGAGTACACAAGGGAGGGCATCGACTGGAAGGAAATCAAGTTCGTTGACAACAAACCCTTGCTGGTACGTACAGGAAAACAACTTTTACAAGCGGACGGTAATATCTAGCGTTTTACAATGTAATTATGGAAGAATTTAGTAAAAATTCCAACGGTTAAAATTAGTTTGTACCACGAGCAAAAATGGCCAATGTTAAAGGTAACCTGACGAATAGTAGACATTTAGGATTATTTGGTTTTTACTATGGTATTATTATCAGGAATAGTACTCCAAAAAGTGATTTGAAGTTTTGATCATTGCTGGAATCATACATTAAATCATGAAATTAACACGAGACGAATATTTATGCGAAAATTGCTATGTATATATACATGTATAGTCGCATTTAATTGATGCGTGTTTAGTGAATGGATGTTTGAAATCCATGAATGAAGGGAGACATGTTCAGATAGCCATTCAGTTGGCTGTTCATGAATCCCGGAAGTTTTTGAAATATAGATTGTTTAAAAAGAATTAATTAAGGCATGATCGGTCGCATTTAATTTGTGTCGCGTTTATGTCTAAAATCTAGGTGTCGCATTAAATAATGGTCTCGACTTTAAATCTTAATAAAAAAAAATGTACTTACAGGATTGAGGTAAAAGTAGAAATGGCCGGCGGAACTGTGATTGTAATTAAATCATTCTGCGGGGGTGAGAGTTCACGTATTGGTGTCTGTTCTAGGATTTGTTCCTGATGAGGCCGATAGGTCTGATAGCTTTGCTGGACGAAGAGTGCAAGTTCCCAAAGGTTGGCAATGGCTTCTTGTTTGACGATTCGTCTTCATTTGTAACCGTGTATGATATATGATGCTCCTACTGGTCTCGGCCCGAGTGTTCACCATTTTGGCGAAGTCCGTAGAGCGTTGCGCTCACATCCAGACAACCCGGGTTCTAATCACGGGATCGGCATGATCTCTATTTACAATGGCGCCCGACATGTATTCGGGTTGTTTCTGGCGGGCTGTTCTGCCGGAATTGTCATTCAGAGAATTCCTAGCACTCTGTCGACGTAGTAGTGATTGGAAGAATGACGCAAGGACGAGTCACCATGTGGAGGGGAAGTATGTAGCCGTGTGTGGTATAAGATGCTCCTATACTGGTCTCAGCCAGAGTGGTGACCCCTTTGGCCAAGTCGGTAGAGTGTTGGGCTCACATCCAGGCAACCCAGGTTCGAATCACGAGAATCGGCATGATCTCTGTTACACAGTGTACTTACTAATACATGTTTTCGAACGTGGAGTTGGCGCATTAAAATTATGCACATTATTATTAATGTGACAATATTACTAAGTTATTTAATGGAATTGATTTGCTATTTTTCATTCCAGGGTACGGACCACTCGTATGTTGAGAAAGTCATGACCCACTTCAAGAAAAACCCGTACTTCGTGGTGTCACCGAGAGCTCACGGTGGCTGCTTCACAATTAACCACTACGCCGGCAAGGTAAGATAACTCTTCACATAACTCATGTAGGTCTATCTCTAATCGTTTGGTTTTGTTGTGTCCAAGTGATGTTCGTTCTCAGCAAAATGCTCACCGTGTATGAATAGACCATGCATGTATTAATATTGTGACTATTCCCTCGACGAATTCTTTCATGCTTCGTGCATGGAGTTAATGCTCTACATAAATATACTATTATTATTATTATTATTGTTATTATTTATATTATTATTATTATTATTATCAGTTCTCCACTTCCAATAAATATAATTTCAATCGTCGAATTATTAACAAGCGATAAGTAAATAAACATGTTCCGAACTGTCATTGTGAAAAGATTCCCGCCTATCGAATGCATGAACCTTCTCACCGTTGTAGGCAACCAGAGATGCCTTATACAGCATTGATTGTGATTAGGGAGAGCTTTAAACACAATTTAATTGTCTCGCTCCGTGTGTCGCAGGTTATCTACGATGCCAGCCAATGGTTGGAAAAGAATCGTGACACTCTGCCTGATGGGATCATGGACAGTCTTACACTCAGCAACAACTCTCTTGTCAAGGCCATCTTTAAAGGTAACTTTATGTGAAAAATACTCAGTTCCAGAGTAAATTATCTCCCCCTGATTCACTCAAAATTACTCCTTTAGAAAAAGTATGTCAGTTTTTTTTGTATTTATAACCGATTAATTAACATCGATACAAGTAAAAGAATATGTATTGATGAACGTTTTAGCCACAATATATCTATCAGGCAAGTCATTCTATCAGTTTAGGATTTTGCCAATCTCCAAAGGATTGGAAGAGTTATCTGCCCATTTTGCTTTTACTGGAAAAATTATGGTTATTTATAATGAAAAATGAAGCTTTCACAGTTTCAGTAACCTTTCTGCTAATCACTGTGTTGATAATTTATATATTTATGTTTCTCTGTTATTCACAGCTCAGATCTCGAGAACTGGTACATTATCACTTCAGGGACGAACGATAAGAAAATCTACACGTGTACGACATTTGTAATAACAACGAAATATAAATATTAGTCCATATAAATAACTACATAGGCAATAACATATAAATAGATGATTACTGAATTTAATAGACTGTATTAATAGACAAATACTGTATTTGTGTGCAGTATTTGTGTGCAGTATTTGTGTGCAGTATTTGTGTGCAGTACTTGGCATGAGTTACGTTGCTCCAAGACCACCTCCGTGTCGTAGTGGTTAGTCTTAGAGCGTTGGCCCGGAGAGCGGAAGGTCGTGGGTTCAAATCCCCGGCCGCATCATAGCAAAAGATTTAAAAGATATGGTACTTGCTGTTGCTCTGCTTGGCGCTCAGCATTAAAGGGGTAAAGCAAGGACTGGTTGGCTCAGAGTCAGTATAATGTGTCTGAGTGGAGTATCCATGTTCAAACTGCGGCATGATATTTCAGTGAACTAGCACTATAAAGACTGGCGAAATACCCGGAATAGCACAAGCAGTCATATGCAGCACATACGCACATGCATACACTACATACAGGTCGTGATATGAGCACGTTCTTGAAACAGCTTTAAACCCCAATTAACAACAACAATAACATCAACAATGTTGTTTCACAGGCCAGGATTTTGAACCCAGCTGCTAGTCGTGCCAGTGCCGCCAAGAGGAAAATAACGGTCGGAACACAGTTCAAGGTACAACGGTCTTTTTGTAGTTTTAGTAAAAAATAAATTCCCTGGCATTATATTTATTGTTTTAATAGGAATTATTTTTTTCTGTTTACTGCATGTTTGTCAAATGAATAATGTATTTCATTTTTTTTTATATTTGATAACAAATTTTATTCCAATTTCAGATTGCACATTGAATTTTCTCTTAATTTCCCGATCCTAATAGCAATGAATGAATCTTCGTCTACTTTCAGAATTCGTTGGGCATTTTGATGGAGAAGATGCAGGCAGCTACGCCCGTCTTTGTCCGATGTCTGAAACCTAACCACTTGAAGAAAGCAGATACGTTTATGGATGAGTACATGTTGGCCCAGGTAAATACATCGTCGTCCGAATAGTTTCTGTATGGTCCATGATTGCCCATTTTCGTGATTGTCCCTACCATGTTTTGGTCCATGATTGTCTCTTTCCGTGATTGTCCCTAACATGTTTTGGTCCATGATTGTCCCTTTTCGTGATTGTCCCTAACATGTTTTGGTCCATGATTGTCCCTTTTCGTGATTGTCCCTTTTTTGTGATTGTCCCTGCCATGTTTTGGTCCATGATTGTCCCTACCATGTTTTGGTCCATGATTGTCCCTGCATGTGTGCGTGCGTGTTGCAGCTGCTCTACACAGGCATGTTGGAGACCACCAAGATTCGGAGGGAGGGTTTCGCAGTGCGGCCACTGTTCCATGAATTTGTTAACAAGTACGTCACATGTATACTTACTCTAGATAGTAATGGAAACAATATTAATTGAGTTATTGGTAAGGCACTAATATTCAGTGACACTGGGATAATCTATTAAGTGGTATCACATAATTTGATGATAAGTAGCAAAATGAATTAAGTATTACTAATAGAACAATAATACTATTTTTTATACATTTATCATCGCTTGAAATTTAAGATCTATAAGTTATAGGATCTACTCCCAATAGTGTTTTTAAGCTGACGTTATACTCTACCGTGGTGTTCCTCACTTCCTTGGTGTTCATCTTTCTTGGTATTCCTTTTCCTTGGTGTTCCTCGCATCCTTGATGTTCTCTCATCCTTGGTGTTCCTCTCATCCTTGGTATTCCTCTTCCTCGATGTTCCTCTTCCTTGGTGTTCCTCTTTGGTGTTCCTCGGTGTTCCTCTTCCTTGGTGTTCCTCTTCCGTTCCTCTCATCCTTGGTGTTCCTCTTCCTCGATGTTCCTCTTCCTTGTTGTTCCTCTTTGGTGTTCCTCTCTTCCTTTGTGTTCCTCTCTTCCTTGGTGTTCCTCTTCCTTGGTGTTCCTCTCATCCTTGGTGTTCCTCTTCCTCGATGTTCCTCTTCCTTGGTGTTCCTCTTTAGTGTTCCTCTCTTCCTTGGTGTTCCTCTTCCTTGGTGTTCCTCTTCCTTGGTGTTCCTCTCTTCCTTGGTGTTCCTCTCATCATTGGTGTTCTTCTTCCTTGGTGTTCCTTTTCCTTGGTGTTTCTCTCATCCTTGGTGTTCCTCTTCCTTGGTGTTCCTCTTCCTTGGTGTTCCTTTTCCTTGGTGTTCCTCTCATCCTTGGTGTTCCTCTTCCTTGGTGTTCCTTTTCCTTGGTATTCCTCTCATCCTTGGTGTTCCTCTCATCCTTGGTGTTCCTATTCCTTGGTTTTCCTCTTCCTTGGTGTTCCTCTTCCTTGGTGTTCCTCTTTGCTGTTCCTCTCTTCCTTGGTGTTCCAGTCTTCCTTGGAGTTCCTCTAAATAGGTAATATATATATACAAATTCATTTAAAGGTCATACTAAATGTATTTGTATAATGTGCTGTTGATAAATGTCCATGCACTTGATTCTATAAATCTGACAGGTACAAGATCATCCTGTGCCGCTACAACCTGAAGGGGTCCGCCGAGAATGCTGGGAAGATTCTCCGAACGAGCGGCCTCCGTGGATGGCACATAGGGTGAGGACAAGAATCAGCCTTGGCCATGTGCACCAGTTCACTCATTTCCATTTTTAACCCTTCGCTTAATATAGATAGTCCAATACACTTATCTTACACATATACATACGTACGTACGTACACACATCTGGTTTTTGATGTACGTGGTTATTGGAAATAAGAAGTATGGTCAATCACACTCACAGCTTTTAATCCATGGCATCTCAAGTTGTCTACATCTGGAAGAACATGGTGGTTAATTTGGGGGGGGGGGGGGGGGGGGGGGGGGGGGGGGGGGGGGGGGGGGGGGGGGGGGGGGGGGGGGGGGGGGGGGGG
>JAULBO010175949.1:0-13848 GCA_032355325.1 Clypeosectus delectus
GGCTAAAACATTGACATTTTCCCTTGCTTGTTCATATTGTTCGTTCATTATTCCTACCACGGTCACTATAGCTGAGGAGTTGTCCAAGAAGGACGACCGCCTCCGTGGCGTAGTGGTTAGAGAAAGACATGTTCAGATAGCCATTCAGTTGGCTGTTCACGAATCCCGGAAGTTTATGAAATAAATATTGTTTTTAAAAAAAAGAAAAAGGAAAAAAAAAAGTAGTGGTTAGAGTGTCGGCTCGTTCTTGAAAGCAGCTTTAAACCCAAATTAACAACAACAACAACAAAGACAATCTGTGTCTGTGACAGAGGGCGAACACTTCTTCCTGGAGGGCGACACTAAAGTCCACAAGGTGGCGCCGGAGAGTTGGAGGTCCGGGGGGAAGGGCTTTGTGTCCACCGTGACCTTCACGCTGCATCTCAGGGTCAAGTTCTACGTGGACAACATCTCCGACATCAGGTGAGAGATTAGCGCGAGTCTGCTCGGTCCCAACAGGGCACCACCACCAATCGATTAGTACATGTTTTAGACATCTCTGCAGCATATCGAAAGAAAAAAGTGGAATAAATGTCAACTTACTTATCTATAGTCATGCAATCATAATTTACGCCTGCTAAATATTCATATAGTTAAATGGAAATTGTGCATTCAGTTTCTCATACTAAGCCAAATTAAACATGGCCGTATATAGCCAAAACGGCATTGACGACAGACTTATTTTCCGTCACCACAAAATGCATCCAGGGGAAGGTAGTTTTCTACCCCGGCACTGTCCTCATTATCATCGTCGTCGTCATGATTATCATCATCGTCATTATTATCATCATCATCATCGTCGTCGTCATTATTATCATCATCTTCATCATTGTTGTCATCATCATCATTATTATCATCGTCATCATCATCATTGTTGTCATCATCATTATCATTATTATCATTTTCGTCATCATCCTTGTCATCGTCGTCATCGTCGTTGCAGACACCTGGGGAGCTACCACCTGCTGTACCTGCAGCTGCGTCACGACATCCTGGAGGAACGAGCACGCTGCACGGACGACATCGCCGTCTCTCTGGCCGGCCTCGCGCTCCAGGCCGAGTTCGGCGACCGCACGGGCGACGGCAGCTACTTCGTGACCGAGCACTACTTCCCCGGGGAGGCACGACGACGCATGGGGGCGGCGCTGGTCAGGGAGAAGGGGGCGGAGGCGCACGGGAGGAACTCTGGGATACCGCCAACTCAGGCCGAACTGGAGTTTATTAAGGCGAGGAGAGACACTGTTTCTGTTTGTTCCGTGTTACCACCATTATTGAATGTTTCCTTATTTCGGGTCTCTGTAATAGATGAATCCACTGAATGTGTTCATAAAACTACTAGGATTCACTGCAGACGAAGAAACTAGCTTTGTAAAGCAGGCCTGTATTCCAGGCAAGAGTTTATTTATTTAGTGACACTCGAAAACCGAGTATCTAATTAAGGCCTGGTTTCTATTCAAGGATATACAGCAAGTTGAATATTATATTATTTTTAAGGTTGTGATGGGCTTGACAGAGTATGGCGTGCATTTCCACAAGCTGTTGAAGGTATGAACTCTCCTGTGGCACGAAATAGATTTGTTTCAGTATTCATATTTTTGGGCCGGTTTTATCAATACTAGTATCTGCTTTGTAACGTGGAACTCTCTAGTTTAACAGGAAAAGGCTTTATTTCGTTATTTACTACTATGTATTATTATTTAAATTAATATACTGTAAGTTGTTTATTTGTTTTTGAAGTGATTAATTTGCGTAATATAAAATGATTTTTGTTAAGCTGTCTAATGCGATTCATTCTCGATTCCAGAAAAAGAACGACCCATCCAGCGCGGTGTACGTGGGTATGACCAGTCATCACGTCGTGATCTCGGAGCCGCAAGGTCATCGACGGGTCATCACCCAGCAGCACTCGTGGCACAACATCCTGAAGATCTCCTTCAACAAGCGCAGGTTTAGCGTCCAGCCAAAGCCAGACCTTCCTGCCGTGAAAGCCAAGCCTCCCAAGTTGAACTTCTACACCAACAGCTACAGGAAGTGAGTAGATGCAATGTGTTCTGGGATATATTCTGTATGTTGTAAAGAAAAACGTACCCGGGTCTATTTGTAGGACATCGCTTCTGTTCAGTTCTCGTGGCCTGCGCTGCATTCAGCTTACACTACATTTCACTACATATCACTACGTAGTACTACGGAAGCCGTTCAGCCAGCACATGTGGTACTACTTTTCACTACGGGTTTGGAGGGTGTAGTGTTTGAAGGAAAAGCAACAGCATGTTAACAACCGTATGTGCGCATGACCAAATCGTCTACCGTTCAGCGAACCACTATTGTAGGGAAAAGTAGCGTAGTGTAGTGTATGAAAAGTAATGTACGCTGAACTCCAGCCCTGTATTTAGTGAAATGTAGTCACTTGGTGAATGAGCTAAGGGCAGACAACCCATCTACAAAGTTGACAATGTCGCTGTTTCAGGGGTCACCATCTGCTCCAGTTCTGCACGTCACAGCACCGCTTCGAGATGAGGATGAGAACCAGACCCAGTAACCTGGAGACACTGCGAGGTCGTATCATATGATAAATATATAGACTGCACCGGTCGGAGATGCTTTCCCAGAAATATATTTGTGAAGTGTGCGCCTAGATATGCAATTTAGAACATGTCTGGTGTGATATTTGTCATGACTTGATATATAACTAACTAATTAATATCTATTTATTATTTTTTATTTTTTATTTATTTACTCTAAATCATGAAATCATGAAATTAATGCGAAAAATGCTATGTACATATCGTCACATTTCTTTATTTATTGTTTGTTTGTTTGTTTGTTTGTTATATTTCTATATTATTTTTTATATTTCTTAATTTTTTATTCTAGATTCTATTTTTATTTTTGTATTTAAAAATTTTAATTTCTATTTTCTGAGCACTGACTGAGACTGAGCATTGACTGACTACTGTCAGAGCACTGACGTAATTTTGTGTACAGGTCCCCATGACAACGTCCAGATGGAGGCAGGATCCATTAGCAAGGAGATGGAAGACGGACAGTCGTATGCCGGTTCTCCGTCGGTCTATAACAGGGTAAGTTGCTCCCAGAGCTGTCATTTATCTAAGCAAGACTTCAAGCAAGACTTGCCTGGCTAGGTCTCTAATAACGTCCTCCGATAACTGATGCACATTGAAAATCATATCCAGCCGATCCTGAAGACTACCACCTCTGTGGCGTAATGATTAGAGCGGAATGTTGGGGGGTTTCGCTCCCTGTTGGCGTCGTACCAAAAGACGTTTAAAATATGGTACTTGGCGCTCAGTATTAAAAATAAAGTGGTAGACTCGAGTCAGTACAGCGTGTCTGAGTGCATCGGTGTACGTGTTCAAACTGCGACACTGGTGGAAATCCTGACTAATACAAGCAGACATAGACACACAAGCATGCAAGCCGGGATATGAAGGCAAGAATCTTGAAAGCGGCTTTAAACCCCCAATTCAACAACAACAACAATCAACAATTGCCAAATCGACAGCAAACCGTTCGCCGAACCTTTTAACCGATCTCCCCTTGACGACCAATTTTGATACGTTCGAGAAATGAGCTGCACGTGACCACTGTCTGTCCGTCTGTCTGTCTGTAGGTATCCAGCGATGAAATCGGCGCTAGAGGAGGGCCGCCAGCCAAGTTCCGGAGGTAGGTCTGTTAGTCCTATCGTGCATGGCTCCTTGTTTCCGTAGACAGCTTGCAGATAACACCTAGCGGATCGAAGGCATGCTCTGAGAACTAATCCGTGGCATCTTGCGAGGGAGATAGGGGAGCTGGGGGTGGGGGGGGGGGGTGAACGAGGCTGTGTGGAGTTCAGTGATGTACGCTCGCGAATAATTGGAGATAAACTTTTCTTTATGGCGCACTAGTTCTGATAATGATGACATTTATTGAAAACATTCTATATCCCAAATTTCTGCTAGTCGTCTTTGAAATTGGAAATTTTGGATTGGGCAGGATTAGGGCCAATTTTAACCATGGGAAGATTACTGTGCCTTGGATATATAGATGTCGGTTTTTAGTATTCCCCACACGAGCGACTATATCTGCATGTTCTCTGTAACACTGGCTGATTCACACTAGGAAATTAATATTTTTTAGGCTGTTTGGGAAAATATCTGTTAAACTAATAATGTTTAATCTGTTAAACTAATCATATCTGGTGAAATGAGATACTGAATAATATTCAAAGCAATGAATAGAATATGAACATTTGAGCCTTATAGTAGTCAAAGTTATTTCTAATTCAATTGGCTTACATAATTTGGGATGTATTTGTCATCGTAATATAAGCCTTAGCAATTCATGAAAAATCTGCCCAAATTATTCACTTATGTCAATGTTTTCTTTTGTCATACTGTTTAACCTTATTTCTCCAAAAGGCAATTTGAATTGCCCAGTACAGCTGAGTTTAATATTAGTCACTGACAGTACAATGGGTTCCATGACACTACAATGTGCAATCTGTTCCACGATACTTCACTACAATGTGCAATGTGTTCCACGATACTTAACTTCAATGTGCAATCTGTTCCATGACACTACAATGTGCAATGTGTTTCACGATACAATGTGCAATCTGTTTCACGACACTACAATGTGCAATCTGTTTTCACGACACTACAATGTGTGAAATGTTCTGCATGTTCTGCACGACTTGTTCTGCAGCCCTCCTCCATACCACAAGCACAAGCTGAGTTTTAGCATGGGCGACCTGCGTGACGTCGGGCCGACGGTGGTGTCGCACGGCTGGCAGGCCGACATGTCCGTGTCAACCGTCGACATTAGACACGACACATGTGACGCCCCGTGCATGTTAGGTTTGTATGCTCGCCCTGTGACACTGTGTACTCGATTCATTACATGCAGAATTTGTAGAAAGATATTTTTAAGAATTCATATGTCATTGGGAAATGAACGTATGTAAGTCTTGGTGACACAATTTACACTGATTGACGTCTGTTGGTGACAGACACCATCTGAACTCTATTGACGCCTGTTGGTAACCGTACAGTGTTTTATTAGGCATCTGGACCTGTGCATGTTTTTTTTCGTATATCTAAAAAATATATGACATTTTAGAGATCATTTTCTACTAACAGCATGTTGAATTTTGGTCGTCCGTTTTCATTACTTGTAACTTTTCAATTGTCTGCATGTGATCTGCACTTGACGTGCATTGCAGCTGTATGATTGACAGCAAAATCTGACTTGATTGACAGCTAAATATGACTTGATTGATTGACAGCAAAATCGGACTTGATTGACAGCTAAATATGACTTGATTGACAGCAAAATCGGACTTGATTGACAGCTAAATATGACTTGTTGCATCCACCTATGTATTGATGGGCCACTGATATATCCAATGTTAATCTGGGCTGTGTCAAAGCTATGAAAAGTATGTTGTTTATTTGTTGGATTATTGTTCATTACAGAAAACAACATGAAATTGATGCTGCTTTTAACAAATACCTCTTATATGAGTGAAAGATTCTCGCTGCGACGTTAAGCACCAATTCACTCACTCAATCTTATATCGTTTGCTATGTGCAATATTTTGTAAAATGATGCCTTTGTGCCATTTCAGTGTGTTATTGTTCTTTAAAATATACCATTGCTAGAAATTCCAAATAACATTGTTAGAAATGTAAGAGTAAATGTATGTTGTAACACAATTTAACAAAATGTTTTAACAAATTTCAGATATTGTTCACAACCTCCCAGATCCAACATCTTCTTTAGTCACTAGTGATCCAGGTGGGTTTCTCATTATTACCCATAGAATAGAAAGAAACCAAAAGTTATAATTGTACTCCTATCCCGAAAATCAGTAGAGTGCTCCTCTGAATTAAAAAAAAATAAAATAACTAACTTTATTTTTTTTAAATGTAAACAAGGCATATATTTTGTGACGATATAATTAGGAATGATAATAAAATATATATGATTGCTTTGATAATGCTATGCAAGGTTTGGTCACGATAGGATGCGCTATCTGTACTGTCGCAGTCCAGATAACATCCTTGGTTCGTCATTACCTGCCACTGTTCACAGAGAATACTAAGAGCCACCAGTGTTGCAAGTTTCATCCAGCCTTTAAACAGTAAAATAATCTTAAAAACGGATTATAACTCCTACTAACAGACACAACACGCATACAGGAGCAAAGGAAAAGCAACGCCAAAGCATTTTTATCTTTTTTTTGTCTTTTAAGCATTATGCGAGCGACCGTCCGACGACACGACCCGTCTTTCTCCAGAAACACATCGCGGGCGTCACGTCCTGGAGGTGCGTCTGCAGAAAGACGGCAGCGGCGGCGTTGGCATGACGATCGTGGGCGGGGAGAGCACGGGCAGGCTGGACCTGGGCATCTTCGTCAAGTCGGTGGTTGCCGGGGGCGCCGCCCACGACGACGGCCGAATCAGGCCCGGGGACCGCCTCCTGGCCATCGACGGGCGGAGCCTGGAGGGCGTGCAGCACCACGAGGCCGTGCGGATGATCCGCGACGCCGACGTCGCAGTCAGGCTGCTCGTGTCGCAGGTCCGGACTCCCAGCACGCTAAGGCGTAAGGTTTTCGCGACGACGGTCACCTCTCGCTCTCTCCGAGATCCCGACGTCTCGGGCTCGCAGTCGTGTTCGGAAGACGTTGATCTCGACGTCCCCTCGATGGACCATCCTGTCGGACGTCCTTCGGGAAACTGTCCCGAGGTTACGGCCGCGTTATGCGAGTCGTCGGTCAGCGAGACGTCAGACGGTCCCCTCAGCGTCAATTTGCAGACGATTCCCGCCCATGCTGATGTCAGGAACATTCCTCCCGATAAGCCTCCTCGTCGAGCCACGGGAAAGCAGTTGTCGTCCCAGTCGGTCGACGAACGGCCGCCTCATTCCGGGATCGACATAGTGGCGGGTCTCAATTCCGTGGCGGGCATCAACGATGTCATAGCCTCGGATTTGGCCGAAGACATTCTGGGATTGGATTACAAAGAATCTGTCATTTCTGATGATGATGAGGAGATAGGCAGTGCCAAGGAACAGGAAGAGCTAGAGATTTTAGGAGGTAAGCTATTTCAATGAATGAAAGCTACTCTAAACCTCTAAAAATTCATAATTGTTGTTGTTGTTGTTAATTGGGGCTTAAAGCCGCTTTCAAGAACGGGCTCATATGCGCGAAAAAAATTCATAATTCAACAACAATAACAAATTTAGGATCTATTCTAGTTAGTTAATATCAAGCAATGAGTCAAGATCTCAGCATAATAAAAACTACAGATATTTTCGATATCCGTCAGAGTTTTTCCGTTCGGCGTTGCTAACTCGTGTCTATACTCGCATCGTCCATGAAGTCATCACATTTCACTGACATCAATGCTCAATTTCTTTCCTTCTCTGCAGACATACCGATGAAAGTTTGTTCCAATAAAACTTAACTTAGCTTGTATTCCGACTGGCTCTTCCCTCAGATATTGCGGACATGAAAATCGGCGACGATTCCTCGTCGGACTCGGACTTTGACACTGCACTTGAGAACGCAATCAAAGGTCGGCTGACGCGCAAATCTTCACAGGATGCGGTCGTCTTGGTGGTCACTCTCAACAAGCAGCCCACCCAGTCTGGGATCACCATCACTGTAAGACTATAAGCCTTGCCATTTCTTTTTCGTAATTAATACGAATTTGAGAACCTGCGCCGAATAATTTTATGCTCAACTCCGCTATTTGTTCTCATATGAAAATCGCCTGAGGGCTCAAATACATTTCTAAGCGACCTCCCTCCATGGGTTAGTGGTTAGAGCGTCGCCCCGTAGAGCGGAAGGTCGTGGGTTAAAATCCCTCGGTGGCATCATACCTAAAGTTGTTAAAAGATGGTACTTGCTGTTCCCCTGCTTGGCACTCAGCATTAAAGGGGTAAAGGAAGGACTGACTGGTCAGCTCGGAGTCAGTATAATGTGTCTGAGTGGAATATCCATGTTCTAACTGTTGAATCATATTCCAGTGAACTAGCACTATAAAGACTGGTGAAATACCCAGACTGGCACAAACAGTCATATATACACATACAAACATGCATACACTGCATACAAGCCGTGATATGAGCACTTTCTGGAAAGCAGCTTTAAACCCTAATTAACAACAACAACAACGAGTCTAGGTTAGGTATGAAGAAGGTTCTCTGCTTTGTGCTGAAATATTCACCACCTGCCTATGCAGAAGGAAATTATACGTATTCCTTAATGGCCATAGTGCAGTGTATCTGTCGAAATCAGTCATGAGCGTGACACAGAAGTCTTCACAGCCATTCATTAATCTGGCTACGAAGAATTCCTGTCATGTCATGCGTGATGTCTGACGTGTAGCGGTATTTATGTCTGATATTTACGTGGAGTATTTGCTGCAGGGGGGCTCCGACTCCAGATTCCAAGATGGCGCTGTGTACGTGATATCCATCCATCCTTCGCTGGCACGCAGCAATAGCACCGTGCTTGTAGGTCAGTATCTTCACACCAGATCCCACACTTGTGTGGGTGGGGCTGGGCTTTCTCGTAATTTCAATGTATCGTTACGGTAATGGATTAATTAGCATTCTTCTGTGATGCCTTCCAGTCTAAAACCCAGCCAAATTTAAAATATTTGTCCACTTATTTTTCTGTTTTCAATTTTATCTAAGGCCTTGGTCAGTGGTTACTTGTAAATTATTTGTATTAACACACCCAATACTGGGACTTTTCCTGACAGTTTCTCGTGCTTGACTTCCTATGTGTATTTATCTTCCTCTGTGCGCAGGAGATCAGCTGCTGGAGATCAACCACCAGCGTCTGACCGGTCTGACATACACCGAGGTGGTCGCGCACCTGCACAGCGCCCCGACTGTCTGTCCACTCCTGGTCAGGAGAGTCCGGTCATCGCCGAGTCCCGGTCGGCTTTACGAGGGCGGTCCTCCGGCTTCCCAGGATCCCGTTTCCCTGGATGACGTCGGAAGTCGGTCGGACGCAGACTTGAAGCTGGACCTCGAAGAGTTGACCTCGGACTGGGACGAGAGGGAAGATCCGTACTGGTTCGTGTCCTATGGTAGGTCTCGCTGCGCTGAATGGCGATGCTTGTTAGTTCACAGTTCCTGATTGAATAACCTCTGGGGCGTAATTGTTAGACCGTCTGCCCGAAGAGTGGAAGGCCGGGGTTTCAATCCCCAGTCTGCACTTGTTGTTTCCCCCGCATTGCCAGCGCTCAGCGTAAAAAGGGGTAAGAAAAGACTGGTCGTCATGGCGATGATTTACTGCGTCTGAGTCGTGCTCCCATGTCCAAATTACTGCATGATATCCTAGTGAGCTAGCACTATAAAACTGGTGGAAATCCGCACTAGTACTAGCAGATATACATACACATGCATGATGTGCGTGCAAGAAGCGGTTTTCAACCTCAATTCAACAACAACAACTGATAGAAAGTTTACGATAAATTTAAGCATGAACCACCCATGTTCATCTCTGATCTCTGAATAATAGCAATGTGCATATTTATTAGACACCAAATCCAGCTCGAAAACATGTAACAAATTTACTAATTTATTACCCCACGCTCTGTATTCATAATCCCTCACTTTTCTTCCCAACAACCACCATTGAATTTGTAAATATCGACACAAATATAATTACTGAAATTTCTTTTCTCCCCAGGGGCCGTATACGAGACGAGCCTGGTCAAAGGTTTCCACGGTCTGGGATTCAGCATCCAGGGTGGCTCCGACTTGCATCCGCGCAGCCCGGAACTCGCAATCCCGCGGATCAAGCAAGTGTTCCTCATTGGCCCAGCGGCAGACGGCGGAGAGATGCGCGCCGGAGACGTCATTCTCGCCGTCAATGGACAGCCACTGCGACTTCTTAGTCGAACCGTGAGTCTTGCCTTCTTCCTTCTGTAGGCCACTGGAGATCAGTAATTGTGATCTATCCAGCAGTAAGAGGGTTAAAGATGATCCTCAGGAATTTGAACCTGGACACAAGTCCGACACTCTACTGACTTCGCAAAAGCGGCGAGCAGATGGACATGTTTATGATGTTGTTATACGTCTCTTTTTGCCAATCCCTCCTCATTGGTGTATTGTGTTAGAGCGACGGCACGGACAGTTGAATGTTGTGGGTTCGATAGTGGCTTTAAACCCCCAGGTCAACAACAATCCAAATGATAATTACGGTATTCGAGCAGCCAAAAAAATAAAATCTGTTCGAAATATATCCAGCACTACAGCGACTTTGTCATATCCATCTCATGTTGGTATTTCTTGCTTCTGAACATGTCTTTCAGATATTTATAATTTTTTTCAGTTCATTTTCATTTTGCTTCATTACAATTTCTTCCGGCCATTTTCCTAAAGCCAGTGTTTCCTATTTCAGGCTATTATGCAGTCCATGAGGTGTACGTCTCGCGTCTCATTGAAAATGTGCAGGCCTAGAGACGGCGATTTGCCCCCAATTCTATCCACCGTGAGTGTGCGAGATGATAAAATACATATCGATGAATATTTACCATCCGTTGTATATTTGCCAGCTATTTAGCAGTAAACTTCTAATTGTTTAACGCCCCCAGTGACACAAATGTCTTGTAAACATCGGTTTCGTTCGTCGACAGGGTAGCGAAGCGTCGTTGGACTCGCTGATGAAAAGTCCCGAGTACTACGACCGCGACGGCAAACCTCTCTTCGACTCGTCGGACTCCGACTCGGAAGGGAACACTCCGAGACCCCGGATGATCCGGAACAATCCGCTGTCCAACACCACCATCACCAGCAGCAACAGCAGCAACGACGACCGCTTTGACAATGACAGCATCAACATTGACGACGGTGGAAGTCGGCAGCCAGGAGATACCCAGATGACCGACGGACTGACGAAATATCGGATCCAAGATCAGAAATCTCGGGGAGGGGAAACTGAAAACATTAATAGTACGGCTGATGATGGTTCTTCGGTGAAACGATCCGGTGAACGGGCGGATGATGATTGCTCGGTGTGTTCGGAATCCGAGGAAAGCACTCACGTACAGGTAAGTGTTACAGGCATGTGTGAAACTCTTCCTTATTTCTATTGAAATATTTTTTGGGCGATAAAATTTACAAATTTGAAATGAGATTTTTTTTTTTAAATGGAAATATTAATTGCAAAAAAACACCGACAGACAATTTGCTTAATACTTACTATGTCATATCATGTAGTGATTGTGATACGATCTGATGTCATCCTTGGTTCATCATTAACAACTGGTGCTCGCACGTTTCCTGCAACATTCAGCCCTACATATGTTGCAGGTTTCCTTCTGACGTGCCAAGATGAGAGTAAACTATTCTTAAAAGCGGCTCTAAACCCTAAATCAAAAAATTATAAGCAACAACCAAATAGTATTTGTAACGGTAGGGGAAACACTGGGATTAAGATGGCATTTTTAACGGTCGTGATTACGTGTTCGGCCAGATCGTCGAGGTGACGCTACAGAAGTGCGACAACGGGGGACTAGGTTTTACGATGGCAGGTGGCGCCACCTCCACTGCCGGCTGTTACATCAAGGACATCGTCCGAGACCCTGCACTTTCGGACGGGCGGCTTCGAACGGGGGACAGACTGATCAAGGTGAGCTCATGTTTTTGAGTAGGATAATACTTGCTTTGAAATGGTGGGTTGTAGCACCTTTGATAGAGCATCAGACTCTCAGGGCCCGGGTTCGAATCCCACCCTGGCTTATGTTAACGTAAGTAAATAATAAAATAATAAAATTTAATAAAAACATAAGTTACCATTCCGAAATGATCATGATAGGATGCACTATCCTTGGCTGAGGGATAGTGCTAGTGTCAGTCCGTGCTCGCATGTTTACTGCAACATTCTGCCCTACGGAGGTTGCAGGTTTCATCCGGTCCTACACTGACGAGTTTTGATACGAGTGTAGACATCTTGGACCCCGTCTCTATAGTCCAAGTCCGATTCATTTATTGTTTCGGGATGTAAAATTTCATGTACGTCGACAGGTAAACAACCACGATGTGACTGGCATGGACCATTTCGAGGCTGTGACGCATCTCCGGAAAACTCCTCACACTGTCACTATTGTGGTCCATCGAGACACGAGTGACACGTCCCCACATGGTGTCACAGAAGGTCCAGATAACAGTCACAAGAACCGCTCGCCTTTCCACTCGCAAGTATGTGGCATCCAAATAGTTTGTATATCATTTTCTTATCCATTTAATATAGTAAATCGAATCCACTGATATTCATACATTGAAAATCTAAAATAATTCAAACAAAATTAAACATGTAAGCCATCTTTATCTTCCCACGAATAAGTTCTCAAAATGCTTGCTAACGTGACAGAATGTCCGAGTTTAATTATGCACTGTCCCAATTGATTACTGAAAATTACTAAATTATTACGAGCACTATATTAACGCACAAAATATGATGTACATATTATGGTCGCAGTTAATTGATGGACGTTTAATGAGTGCGTGTTTAAAAAACATTATGAATGAAGGCATGATCGGTCGCAGTTAATTTGTTTCCACATTTATATCTCAAATCGGGGTGTCATATTAAATTACGGTCGCATTAATTGTGTGCTTTACAGTATATGAAATGCATATTAATCGGACGATTTCCTTGTTTTTGTTAACTCAGTCTGCGAGCAGCGAAGTTTGTTCCTCGACTGTCCTCGTTGTTCCGGAAACCCTGGTGGACGACACATGCACGCAGGCGGGCACTGACCAGGATGAAGGAATGACAGTGCTGCCAACGAAACTTAGTGGACCCGAGGTGATGGAAGTCAGATTATTAATGGCAGATAATGTTTTATATTTTCAGAATTCTGCATTATTTTTATGTCCCCGTGAACGTAAATGCAACAGATTCTTGCAATTTAAAAAAAAAGAAGTTTCATTTAAAAAAACAATAATGTTATGCTTTGGCATCATGTCTCTGCAATATAAATACAGATTTCAATAATCTGACCATTGTCCTTAGCAATCACTGTTTTTAGACTTCAAGCATTTCCTTTATGCTAATAAAAAAATATTTAAAAAATCGTCCCCAGTACTGTAGCATTATTTTGTATTTGGTAAGAAGTAATTTTTCCGATGCGCCTCCCTACTGATTGGTTCATCTGTTGTGCGTGACCTTGGCCCTTGCAGATGTTCGTGCACCGGTTTGAGATGTGGAAGCCCACGACTGGAGGGCTGGGTTTTAGCCTGGTGTCCGGAGAGCGTCACCAGCAGATGGGCGTGTTCGTACGGACAATGATGCCCGGGGGTGCAGCGGCCAGCGATGGCAGGCTGAGGGTGGGAGACAGGCTTCTCCAGGTAGGTAACGGGCGGGGCGGGGCGGGGCGGGGCGGGGCGGAGTTATAAAGTTAGTTATAAACCTCATGTTCAGACGAAAAGCGGACTTCCCAAAAGACTAAATTTAGGACTACGATACCGCAAGGTGATTTACAGCCAATCAGCGGCACTTGTCTGATACGTATCTGGGCATGCCGCATCACGTGGATCTCTATTTATAACGCTATGTTGATAGTAACTCTTGCGTCAAAATTTGAAGAAAAAAATTGAATTGGATTCGTTTTTCAAATACGGGCATACAGATTTTGTTAACAGATCTGGTGAACGTGTATCTATATTTATAATACCACGATGTTGTTAGTACCTCTTGGTTGTGTTGTGTATGTCATGGAATTGCAATGATGTCACTCGTCCGGACCGGTTGTGACATCACACCTGCATACCTTCTTACAGATG
>JAULBO010176060.1:0-13848 GCA_032355325.1 Clypeosectus delectus
CCTCCCCCAACCGCAACCCTCATCCCACCCCATGTTGATACAATTAATGAATTATTGCCAATGGACGCGCCATGGGGATGGGTTTTACATTGGCTAAGGCAGCAGATATAGGAAGTGTATATCCTATAGTATTATGTGCATCACATATTAGTTCTACTTATTTGGTTTTCTTCCCATTTCTGTGACCGTCTGTGCTTTTAAACTTAAGGGCGGAACACGCGAGTCATGTGTTACGCTGTTACATTAACACAACATTCATACAACATAAGGATGTCTTATCACATACAATATGATTCGAATGCCTTGCAAATTATTCCTCGACACACGCATACACACATATAGATGCACTTGCTTGACACTCACTGCCGAGTTTACTCAACACTGATAGCATCTCTTTCTACTAAGATTATTCATAAAATATGTTGTTTGAAATCATGTGTACACTGTACACCGCGATTCCACCCTATAGAAGCAATGTATCGTCATCGTCGCCATCCATTGTACAACGGTGGTGTTTACTAGTGGCCTAGTCATCGAATTCTGAAATAGAATTGTTTTGCATCGAAGACTTCAATTTCAAAACCATGAAACGCCAATGTAAGCCTTTGGTCGGAGAAATAGGGCGTGCATGAACAAACTTCAACTATTGAATACAATCGGTTGGGATGGTTGGACTTCACGATCAGCTGAATCTATTGTACGGTTTGTACAACATGGAATTGACAATGCCGTATAAATAGTCTATGTTATTTCTATTTCATGAAGGCTTAGTTATTGATTTTAATATTTACATGCCTCAATTCTTCATTGATAATCTGGAATTTCATTTCAGATTGCAAAGCAGAATACTGCCGCTTTCAATAAAACATACTGTCTATTATTTAGATTGTCTTTTGGCCAAACGGAATTGAATTAAGTAAGGTACACAACTAGCATGGTACCCCCATTTGCTGCGTAATCCCATGAGCATTAAAACAAACAAAAAATACTCTCTCATGGCATAAATGAAAATTTAAAGTCTTAATTACCTTAAATTTCAAAATGCAAACTGTCATTATGTTTTCATAAGAAACGCGTTCGAGATCACGCTTGGGGTTTCAAACACAAACTTTCGATTTAGAACCCAACCCAGGTTTAGCGTAAGCCAGACATTTGAGAGTATAGAATTAGAAGTATGGCTAAAAGCAGTTGCTATAGAATACAACATGTAAACACAAACTTCTTGCGCACTGTGTGATATTGCGTTGTGTCCATGGCAGGGCCGTAGCTAGCTATGGGGCAGGGGTGGCAGCTGCCCCCCCCACCCCCCACCCCCCACCCCTGGAGTTTTACCAAATTAGTAAATTTCTTATAAATCGCTATATAACTTTGTAATTTTTGTTCAACTGCCCCTCCATGAAAACTGAAAATTACGAAGTTAGCTACGGCCCTGCATGGTATACTCATCGCATCATAATTACCTTCATCGCCCAATGCATATGGTGTATGTTTTCTAAAACGAACCTGTGCCAACTAAACGTTAGAACAAACATGCACATGATTTAGGATAAACAAATCTAATAAACGAAACTAAAACCTTATTTATGAGAACACATCTGCGGACGACTTAGGCAGACACTAGCATTAAACATTACGTGATACTAAGTCTTGACTTGAACACAGAGTGCCACGGGAACAGTGGTGGTGCATTATTCAGACGGTAAATGCGCATGCGCGAGGACAAAGTATAGGTAGGACACAAGACGTCGGTGTTCCGTTGAGCGACAACTGGTATTCCTCATCCCAGTGGAGTGAAGGGTTTGTCCGACCTGCTTTCTTATGCATCCTACCCTCTGTTGTGGATAAGAAATCGAACAACTGACGAATAGATGAGTGAATAGAGGTAATAAGCGTATGGTTGCTTGATTGTGTTTTTGTTACCTGAGCAAGAATACATAAATGTATGCAGGTCCAGACACAAAGAGATATACATAACAGGCACGCTCTCGTGCACATCTGTTGCCACGGCAGAATAAATATGGTAATTTGCAGTTAAATATATTCGTATCAGTGTGTTTTACATGATTATGTAAGTAATCGTGGTTTTATTACGGTTTTAATTAAACCGCAAATCGCTTAATGAATTCAGATTACGAAGCCAATGTCTCGTTAAATCTGTATACTAGTACTAGTATGCTAGTATTCATGTCTAGTAATGGTCACATTATTATATTGACACCTGAAGCACCAGTTGATGTAATACCAAAGATCGGTTTATTTCCGTGTAAAATATATATCATGCTAGTATATGTAGCAGTTTACCACTTTGCTTTTTTTATACTATTAAAATTTTAGTTAGATGACTGGGCTGTATGTACTATCGTAAAGTGATAGCGAATATCCAACGAGTTATGATAATGGGTAGGCCTATATGAAACGTGGTAATGTCACATTACTTTTGTAATGTTCAGAGTGTTGTATTGGGTATTGGCAGCTAACTTCATTAATGGTGCCAAGTCCTTTGTCAGATATGGCTGCAAGTGCAACCATTTCTGACTGTTGCAAAGATATTGAACATTGGATTTCTTCCAATATGCTCACATTGAGCAACGATAAGACCGAGTCGATTCTTATTGGTCCAAAAGTCGGGTGTAAAAAGACGGGACTAGATTCAATTAAGATCCGGATCCATATCAATACTACTTGCCAGATGTGAAGATCTCGGTGTTTTTCGTGAGGATGAGATAACTTTAGAGAGACACGCAAACCATATAAGCAAGGTTTGATTTCCTCACACCAGAAACGTTGGAATCATACGACCTCAGTAGGTAATAATGTTAAGATTACATTATTGTAATGTTCTCATGCTCGGTGTGCTCTAATCGTATCTAGAACACTTCAGCCAGGATTATCACAAGATCTCCGAAACAGTCGGGCATCAGTCCATTGGCGTATCTACCTATACGCAATGTACTAACGTGGGTATACTTTATTTTCCAAATTTTGCTTTTTACTAGATTTAAATGCTGGAAACATGCACATTTGGAAATTACTGTTGCCTTCGAATGTCCTCTGCGTACACGTTGTAGGAAGCAAGCTACGCTCTAGCCATTATAACTCTCCATGATCTACGTTGGCTACGAGTTTCCAGGATACTCACTTATACTAACCGAATTGCACAAGTGTATCTATGTGTGCGATCTACTCGCTCCCAATACACCCTCGCACCCAATACACACTCGCTCTCAATACACCCTCGCACCCAATACACCCTCGCACCCAATACACCCTCGCTCCCAATACACCCTCGCTACCAATACACCAGCGAGATCACTTAGATGAGAGGACGAACGTGTTCTTGACTGTACGTGTCAGTCCCTAGATCTACTAGATATGGAGAGAACACATTTTGTAGATGCTGCTTCACGCCTACGGATCAGCATGGCTGTTCACTTAAGGTCCTGTATCTGGTATTCGTCCTTCAAAGCTCTTCTTAAGTCATAATATATGCCAAGGTTCCATTTCCTGAAGTTCCTGAATCCAATAAGGAACCACAACGATCTCGTATCTGTCTGTCTGTCAGTCATTCTTTATATCTGCCCTGTATTGTTGTAATTAGTCCTGACGATTGGTACGGCCCGGGTGTGATCCGGATACATCCGGGCTACTGGCATATATAAGCTACGGTCCTTCGGATTCTAACCAGAGTTTGTTGGTTCGTCTCACAGAAGGGAACATACCCTCACTGAGTGTGACGACGTCATTATTGTAAACTCTGCTGGGGAATACACATTATACCCGTGTATGTTTGTTTGTGCTTTCTTTCGGTATCCTGCTAGAGAAAGTACAACAGTACACATGATGCCTGCCTGCCTGCGTGCACTTGGCATACAATATGTCCGTGAAGCTTCTCGTAGAGCTATGACGGCCGTAACTCCGTATACATTTAAAGAGAGTTGCGACTCTCGTATCGCTACACGGGATACACAAATACACGTGCCGGCATGCTCATGCGCATGCGCAAAGGTAGCACACGTAGATTAAAGCATGGGCGGAACACTGCAATGTTTTACCTCATGACATTCAGTGAATCTGAAATATTGTGATTCTGGAGGGAAATAATCTCTTCTAAGTAAGTGAAACTCGGTCCCAATTTACACGTTGGGATGTTAACTTGTTGAGCATATTTGGGAGGGTTCTAACTGATCACGTCCAATTTGTGAACCGAATCAACTGTCACAATCTTACCACTTTATACCTCAATAATTGGCTTGCCAGTTAGATCTGGAATTTCACAGGCTAAGCTCTCTCCTAAACCCGGGTTAAGACCACATTGATTTTGCAATCGTTTACTGGATCTGTCTTCCTTTGGTTCGGAATCTTGCTTAATGGGATAGTTGTGGTTGAACATAGCATCCTCACTGATCATCAACCACCCTATCATGCATGTGCGTATGTATGTACCTCACTCAGTACCCATCTACTAGTTTATATGACCGCCTCCGTGACGTAGTGGTTAGAGCGTCGGCCCGGAGAGCGGAATGTCGTGGGTGCAAATCCTCGGCCGCGTCATATCCAAAAAAAACGTTATGGTATGTGTTGTTTCCCTGCTTGGCGCTCAGCATTAAAAGGGTAAAGCAAGGACTTGTCGGCTCGGAATCAATATAATGTGTCTGAGTGGAGTATCCATGTTCAAACTGCGGAATGATATTCCAATGAACTAGCACTATATAGACTCGGAAATATCCAAACTAACACAAGCAGTCATACATTTACACGCATGCGTAATCTACATTCAAGCCGTGATATCAGCACGATCTTGAAAGCGGCTTTAAACCCCAATTAACAACAACAACTAGTTTATGTGCATTTGTATCATTACCCATCTGTGTGTACATCTGTCACATTACTCATCCATGCGCACCTCTCTACTTGTTCTGCTGATGATCAGTAATATCATGCGGAACTTTTTAATAATCGGTCGATTATAAGTCAGTGTCCTATAATGCATGCTGCTGTATAGATGTAGGTGGTGCTGACACAACGACCGGTTCGCACATTGATAGCTGTGACGTTGAATATTGAATTTATTGTCGTTTGTGATGAGGTTAGCTTAGAAGCTGGTACGCGTAGGAGTATTCCTGGTGAAAAACAGGGTTGATGTTAAGATTTCGTAATGAATCGTGCGTTTATCTATTAACTCGTAGTGTAAAGAACTGTCAAAATCTAAGGTATTATAGAGTCTGCACAATATGAAATGGTCGCCTGTAGTTGGACAGTGTTATGAAGACATGTACTGGTAGAAGAAGGATCGCACTGTTTCCTGGTTTAAGTTAAAGTATTTAAATACTAGTACATGTACGGGCAAAATGATCGGTTTAACGTGGTAGGACAATATCCTATCGTATATCTACGTCGGTTCCTGTACAGATAAATGGGTCGCATACCTAATGTCATATCGTTTCAGTACGTCATGGCATACACCTATGCATGTCGCATGCTAAGTATCATGGCTAGGTCCTAGCAAACCAGTATAGCAGGGGCTGGGGGGGTTGAAAGGGTCGCATCTGTATGTCCTACCGCATACGTACATTAGGGAATGCAGGTGCAATGGTCGCATGCAGCGTGATACGTCACATCATGTACAAATGAAATGTTCTATGTTCTGTATGCATGTGCATGTACAGATGAAAGGGTCGCCTGCCAATGTCAATTCCTAGGATTGCGTCATGGCATGCGCAGATTAGACACGACATGCCTATGGTCTGGTCTATGAATACGTACACTTGCTGAAACTCGCGAACTCGACGCTAATTTTAGGGTAACGTACCTAGAGTAATGCAATGTGTGTGTGTCTCTGTGTGTGTGTGTGTGTGTGTGTGTGTGTGTGTGTGTGTGTGTGTGTGTGTGTACATACATATGCCCCCCCTCTCTCTCTCTCTCTCTCTATCTGTCATTCTTTCTCCTATCCCGTGCTCTCTCTCTCACTGATTAGGTTATTAGTATGAACACGTATCAGCGTGGTTTCAAGTCCAATGGGACACACCTCGGTCGCGTAGCAGGCGACGGTGAAGAATGCCCTGCCGGCAAATAAAACATTGTTAATAATTGAGCAGGCCTTCAATGAAGTTTAACTCACATGAAAGAATGCAAACACGAATTGAAAAACCAATTCGACAATGTCCTATTGTAACAGATATTTCCTACTAGAGCTCGGCATTAAATTTTAATAGTTGCCTTAGTTTATGCTGTACACGATCATGCCATGCCTAGGGAGTGGCTGTGTGTGGTGTTAGTGTGTGTATTATGTATCAAATAGCATCAACTAGAACCTGTGCTTCTGTCTGTATGTTCAGCTGCAATGCCAATGGTGTATTCTGTCTGAAGGAGATCAGAGAGTATTGCTTTATGTTCCGACTACCTATAACCATAGTCAGGCTTCTAGGTGTTCCGAGTCTGTGCTAGTGTAATGCATTACTCTGAGATCTTACTTTACAGAAGTTCACAAAATCTTCCAACTCTGAAGGTTCAATTCAGATCAGCGTTGGGTTGAAGTCCTACCAATGGATGTTGGAAGTACATGCCGTATATTATGTAGATGTATGTGTCGTCCTGAATCGGATCCATTGATCACTGAATGTGTTACATTCCACTAGAATCTATTTATAGAGCAAATGCTGGAGGCTACGGTATATATAGGAACAGAACATTCGGACATAAAGGGACACGAACAGATAAGAACAGGAATGTACTAGTATATATCATAAGGAGCATAGTGACGCAAGTACTCTATAGCATGCATAAGGAAAGTCAATCTTCTGGTAGTTGTTGGAAAGGTATGACGATATCGTTAAACACTGTTGCAGTGGAATGGTGCCATCGTGATACTGAAACAGATGCGGCAATCACATGGTAAAGACATATAGACAGACACACATGTATTGTATTGTTTCGTCTCACCCTGTATATATAAATACAGATAAATACATACATGTACCACGCACATCCAGACCATTCTAAAAGAGTAATTGACGTAGTCCGCTCATTGGAGTGTGTGTGGGGGTGGGTATGCGTGTGGGTATGTGTGTGTGTGTGTGTGTGGGGGGGGGGGGGGTTGTCGGTGAGAGAGTGTACATAATGGGTGAACCAAGGACTTCACGGTGAGACTAGATGTTCCAAACATGACCCCGCTGAGCGTGACTCCAGAGAACGGGATGGGCCTGATCGATACGAACGCCACTTCCTGCTGGAGATTTGTCAAGGCCAATTGGTCATCTGAACCCGCAGGGTTAATAATGCCCACTACAAGAGCCTGCTCGATGGACTGAACACTCGGGCTTGGCATCAATTTGGACGGGACCAATCTCAGATCCGTGATGATTAATTACTGGTGTTGGGCATGTATGAAACATTCATAGATAGCAAGATACTGGTATACTAGTATGCCTTTTGATTCTAAGCCAAGAAGTGAAATTAAAGGAAGAAAATCGGTCATATTACTGTTTGTAATTAATAACCATGTGTGTTGTGTTATACGCAATGCGCACCCTGTCTTCGTGTCCTATAATACTAATAATAATAATAACAATTCATGTATAAAGCGCAATACTCCATCCATGAAATGGTTATGTACCCGCTCAATCGGTCACTGTGCAATCAGGTTCCCTCTCAACCCCTTGGGGAACATACAACCCAAACTGCCGCGTTCACATTCACGTCACCATCTTTTCATGCCGGGTACCCATTCTCTGCTGGATGAACAGAGGTGCCCTTCGAACTAAGTAGTGTGCCTAAGGTGACATCACACATATTTAAACGTGTGCTTCAGTATGGGCCTGTACTCAATACAGGTTGAACATAAACAATATTGGTCGACGGACATGCATGAAACGTATGCCTGGGAGTGGCTGGTGCTGTGCGTGTTGTTTCTCCGTATGTGTCCGTATGTAGTGTATAGTCAGGGTCGGTTGGTAGATGCACCATTCACCGTCGAGTTGACAGTACACATGTTCTAGCTGGAACTGTGCGTCATACACGAATCTAATTCCATTGTGGTCACGGCTGATGTAGGACTTTCAATTGTGCTTATGTTGCAGATCTTAAAAGGTTCCTGACTTATTGTGCAACAGACCATCCCTAAGAATGATTCCTGCGTCTTACGTATACAGGTAAACAGTACAATACATGTAGTCCTCTGTTTCGCAGTGCAGTGTAGCATTCAAATGATAGTGTCTGCCGCTCAGGTTTCTCCATGCCTTTTGTAAGTATCAGTGAAACGTAAGGAAATAATAATTTTTAATTTTTAAATTTTCGCTTTGAAAAAATACAATTTGTAAAAAAAATAATAATAATAATTCAGAGCGATGTCGCGATTGTTAATGCGTGCATAAAATCAGATTGACAATATTTACCGTAATATGTAACCACAATGGGTACTAGTATTCATATTGAATAGAAGCAGTATTGCTATTTATTTATTATTTCAACACTGTTGACACACAATGTTTCCCATGTGCAATAAATAGACTCACATGATTGGACTTTACCATTATACATGTATGTTCATCTAGATGCTCCACTGTCAAAAAGAACAGCTCACCATAGTTCGATCTCGTTTCTCATTTAAGCCTAAATTACTTTATATTTACTATATTTCTGAAACATCTAGGCCTGTTGTGATAAGGATTAGTTTGAAATGCATTACAAACAGTTCATTATGCGGTTACTTAGCAAATGTACGCTCTGTGCAAACACCCGTATCCAAATATCTGACGGCTTGTTGAGAATACAGCGTTGGCAATTAAACCCCATACTTTCGCAATTGTGTGTATGTGTGTCGATACGGAAGAGCTAGTGTTGCGAGAACAACGGGCTACCGAGCACATCGATGGGTACTTCAAACGGATAATGCAAGCAGATTGCCTCTCTGTACGGGAGTCGTTGTATGCGGAATCGAAAGCTTCCTGGTGTCTATGAAGCTGCGACTTAACCTGGTGTTCATTTGCATAGCGGGCAATGGAGCCACACAATCTACCGGCCATCTGAAGACATGTTTCACGCGTCATTGTTTGAATCTCTTGTGAACGTCCACGCCTGGGAACCGGAAGTCGATAGGAGATATGTCGGCGTTTCCGACACGTGGACAGAAACATACCGCTCGCACGGAGTGGAATTCGTAAAGCAGACTGACAAGTTAGTTGATACAGATACGATTAAAAGAGTTTTCGCATTGCTGAATACAAAGACAAATGATCACTGGATCACGTATTGCCGTCCGGTGTTATGTGAGAGATCTGACAGTGAATATCTCAAGCATTCCAAGCGTATGATGCATCAGCATGTCGGTGTAATAGGAAGCTGCCTACCGCATTATGCTGGCCATATCGCGTTCTTATCTACAGTAATGCATTCACATTGCTTCTTAATGGAGCTCTTTGACATTCGTTTTCAGGAATATTGACATTTGCCTTTTGGATCCGAAAAGTAAATCATTAATTCCTATTTTAGAACCACACTGAAAATTCGGGACATAATTTTACTATTTATTAGCTAGAAGGAATGGGCTCCTACGCTATTACAAACGATGTCTTAAATTCTATACCGCATAGAGCATACTAAATTTAGTATGGAGATTCTCATTATGTGAATCGTCCGGAATAATGCATATTGTAGAAAAGACCGGAAACGGATCGTACACGCAAGTAAATTATATCATTTCCTATTCGTGTACATCCTTGTTACCTCGAGATGGTGCTCTTCAATCACCATGGCATTAATGGAGTAACGGTTTGCTCCATTTGGACCCTTCCGGAGATCCATCAGTGCATGCGGGGACTGTATAATTCTCATGGATCCTTCGTTCGTGCAAGATGCATATCATTCAGGCCGTTCTGATTCAATCCTTCCTCACACTGACACGAGTAGGAACACATTGTTGTGGCATCTTAAGGCTGTGGCACACCACACGATCTGACACAACTGGGCGGTCCAGTTGAATCAAGTTGGATGCGATATCGTGTAGTGTGGCACAGCCTTTAGGGAAGTAACGCAATTCGAAACTCCCTCGGTTCACCCAGCAGAGAATGGGTAGCCGCCATTATCAAGTATGAGGTGATGGTGATCTGAATGTCAACCTTACAGCGCATACAAAACGACAGTTAGGGTTGTATACTCCCAGATGGAGTAATGCATTGATCGGGATAATAATGTGTACGCGCTTCCAGAATGCATCGTGCATGGAGCTAAGACACTACACGAGTATATAACGTACTATTATCATTAGCTTTTGTTAGTAGTCCTGCGGAATATTGCTTGCTGCTGAATAGGGAGTGTAAGTCTCGTCTGGTTCCGGTAACAGACTTCCGGTGACACCCAATCGAAGCTATAACATTAGATAATTGCTTACCAAAGTTACCGGTACATTTAATGAACATCGATAACGCATGTAGTTTTGAAAGAAACCCAAATAACCATGAACATAATTATATATATATCTGTAGACCACATTTTCGTGTAGATTAAAGCGTGGTTGCTATTGATGCTTGGAATGGTTGCTATGAATGGAGTCTGTATCAATACGTGCTTTCGTTAATGCGTAGCGCATTAAGATATTTGGCCAGTTTATGTCACCGGATTTTGAATGACTACTTACACTGCCTGTATTAGCATGCATAAATGGCAACGTGTTATGATTTGAACAGCAAGCTTAGCGTGATTGGGATACTAATGCTGTACATATATCTAAACGGCAGAAGCACACGCATAATGTTCAGGAAAATACTAAGTGTGTACCAAGAGCATGTATACACACAATTAGCACTATACATGATGCATACTTGCTCAGCAGAAGAACACTAAATACAATAGGGTGCAAGTACAGGACACAGTGATTTGTAGACCTTGCGCGGCGTTTTAGAGATCCAGCCAATGGTTGTTCCTCAGTCTCGTCATCTGAGTGACCGGAAGTCTGAAGTAGCACTGTAGACGTCGGAAGTAGCAGGTTAAACCTCATCATTCCGAGTGCTCGTGGTGATCTTCAAACTCTTTACACAATCGATACGAGGTTATCTGTACTGTACTACTGTGGGACATTTAGCCGTTTTCGTGGTCCGAGTCACCGACTTGTATGTAATTAATTAGTTTGTAGTCGCCATGATATCAATTATACTCCAGTAAATCAACGAACACGTGGACAACTCGCAGACGTGGAATAATTACTGTTCTATTTCGTTTAAATACCGACATTTACTGGTACAATTGTTTGGACGAATCACTATCGTGACAACCTTGTGATTGTTTCATCTCCACGACCAATCCCCCCCCCCCCCTCCCCCACCGCTCCCACCACCATCACCACCCTAATCCCCACCCCAACCATCACCACCACCACTACCTCCAACCCACCACGACAACTACACTTAAACCCCACCACCACCCTCAAACACCAGCACCACCCCAACCACACACCCACCCACACACCACCACCCACACGCACACACAAGCATCACCCCTACCCCCACTCTCTACTCCTCACCACCAACACCAACAACCACCACCACCACCACCAGTCCACCCCAATCCCTGACACCACACCCCCACACCCTCACTCAGAATGCACCGTCACGGTTCTCCTCCATTAGACGTGGCACATCCCATTAACAGCTATTTCTTTACCACTCAGAAAACGGGGTTTAGGAGTCTTGGTACAGGGGACGTAACTCGTGTTTTGCGCTCACCACTGACAATCGTGATCGATAAACCAGTGTGTGTCCTTTTGTAGAAGTGCGCTCCCATCAGCTAGGAATTGCTTCCATCTCGGCGTGTGAATGCCAATAACTCTTGAAGTGATCACTGGGTAGTGGCTAGCTCGTGTTGTGTGGCCAGTCCATGCATGCAAGTGCATTAATCGTCTTTAATACTAATGTTCACATAATGACTATATAGCAAAGACGGAAGTTTATCGGGCATTGAATCAATTGTGTCTATGGCGTGTCGATATATTACAGTGTCCATATATATATATGTATGCATTTGTGCACTCTCATTCATGGTTGCCTCCGTTCTGTGGGTCAACCCTGGAGTACATAATCCTAAAAATTGAGATAAATGCAGACATACGATAAATCATTACGCCATAGATTAAGCATCAGCGGGCAGTCTGTCTGCATTAATATGAAATCTCATGAAACGTATTATTGGGCTAAATTTAGTTTAATTCAGACAAAACGGGTCTCTTGGCGATGCACATACATTTGGAATAAAGTGACTTAGTCCACTCTACTTGAACTATCTATACTGCATGGCGATCCACACACTTCAGTTGGCGGGCATCGTGCTGCGGTCGTGTACGATCTATAACAATAATACTAATGATGATGATGACGATGAATCGATGATGATGATGAGTATGTTGTTGGCGGCGATACTGATGATGATGATGATGTTGTGGTGGTGGTGGTGGTGGTGGTGGTGTTGTTGGTGGTTTTGAGGATGATGATGGTGGTGGTTGTGGTGACTTTTGTGGTGGTGATGGTGATGATGATGATGATGATGATGGTGGTGATGATGATGATGACGATGATTACGATGGTGATGATTAAGGTGTTGTTGTTGTTGTTTGTGGTGGTGATGATGGTGATTATGATAATGATAATGATACGACAGCGACGGAGATGCGATGATAATAATTATCATAATAAGTCTTATCACAGTCATAAGATTAATATACACAATTCCGTTAGCACATGAAACACTGCTCAGAGACGCTGGCAGGACTTGAGTATTGCTAGTCGAGGCTACCGGTAATAAGCTTGATTAAAAATGTGCCCCGAGTTGCTACTTGTCAGCTGTTGTTCCGGTGTTACACGGAAGTCTGGTTCATATCGAGGAAACCGCCTCCGTGGCGCAGTGGTTGGAGCGTATTTATATAATAGTGTGCAGTATATCATGTGTGCACCACGTGTTGTATAGTGTTATTTCTACAAATGAAGAACACTCACCATTTGACAACGTGTATTTTGTTTTCTAAGAATGTTTTATTTTATTTTACTATAATATTAGACACAAAGAAAATGTATATTATTGTTTCACCAATATAAACGCAACGTTCGTTTACTTTCTATAAATGGTTGAACAGTGGTCATTTACAGATAACACTAAAGTGCCGGGGAAATCATGTTAAAATGTGTTCGGCAATCCATTACATGTAGCTGAATTTGCACAAAACTCCAGTAAATAACTACGTTCTTCATACTGCGTAATTCAGTAGTGACAAACAGCCGGAAGTTAAAGTAATATCTATATATGGATGTGATCTGCTATTCCATATCTAGTATTAGGCGCGCGTTATCTACAAAGGACTGACACACAAGACGGATGAAAGATCGTGATTCTTGACACTCAGTTCTGCTTAGAATCACCTAAACTGTGTAATCTGTCATTCTATCAATCCGTCTCTGCGCATCCCATCTGCGCACCCATGACAGCAATGTATTGGGAGTTCTATCTTTCTCGATACTGATAGTTTTTAGCTGTGTGTTTTTAAATCAGCAACTGGATATGTGAATGTTTTCGTTCCTGTTTAAACTTTAATATCGGAGGAATAACGCGTTGACTGAGGAATGATAATGTTCGTTTGAAGGTCATGCAACATGACATTGACATTTTAGTTTGAGGTGGAAGAGAAAATTATGTTTGGAATGCAAATAATCTAGGTATGTTCGTGCCTGAAATGAAAAGAGAATTTTTAGATTTTTTAGTCCCGAGTGTTTTCTATATGATATGATCCCGCGTGTCGATGTTGTGAAGCTTACTACAGTTACTGTCAGTTGTCATTCAAGTAATTCTTTGAAGCGTGGAAAGTTCGTATTA
>JAULBO010176171.1:1737-13841 GCA_032355325.1 Clypeosectus delectus
CCCCCCGCCCCCCCCCCCCCCCCAAGACGATGTATGCGCTTCCAGCATGATCCGAGTGCCTTGGAATTGGCGCTATTATGTACAATTATTATTATTATTATTACCCTACATTGGAATGTAATTTATATACATCTATCCAATTAAATGATGATGTGGGCGTACTGAAAATATGTTGATTGTGTCTTTTATTGTTTATCGTAGACTATAAATATATCGTATTATTTTTTTTTGGAAATATATATTTATAATATTTATGTATCATTAGCATGTACGTTCATAGTCATGGAACACATTAATGTACCTGTATGCACTTTGGAACGTATTTTCAATTAATTTTAGAGATTCGTGCATAGTGCAAAAAGCAGTATGATAGCTCTATATATACTTGGCAATCAACATGTTAGAAATGTGCGACAAAGTCCCGTAGTTTGATTGAATATTTCTCGACTAACGGGGCTATTATTTCCAGGTAAAACACTTGCGATACGATGTATTACTCTCCTGCCAAGTACATAATTAGATATCGATTTCCATGGTTTCCCTGCTAAACGTCAGATAAGCAATCACATGGAAACATCAACATTATACTATGGCATACGATCCGTGAACGTATAAACACACTGTAGTTGATATACATGTATGTCGTGCTTTGTGTATGCAACATGCACAACTACATTCATTACAATCTACCATTGGTCAGAAAAATGCACCACACTCAGGCGTATTAACAAATAAACCACATGCAGCAATTTAGCGTATAGCCGTTATATTGACAACAAACGATATTGTCCTTGAATATTTTCAGAACACTTTCGATTGTTTTCGAACAAAATATTGTTACCTTAGCTTATGTATATAATACACATGTATATAAATTGATACGTTACATTATTACTTTGGGGTTTATAGCCGCTTTCAAAAACGTTCTCACATCACGGTTTATGTATTTATTTCCTTTAAGAGCTAGATGACTGGCATATCAAGCCGCAGTTTGAACATGGCTAACCCACACAGACACAGGCATTGCTGCATGTACACTCTACTACATGCATAATGAAGAGCCGATCTGCCCTTACTTTTATCACATTATAATGCCGAACGCCTTGAAAGGGAACAGCATGTATACCTGTTACCATATTTTGGTATGACCCGACCGGGGATGGAACCACCGATCTTCCGCTCTCCTAGCTAACGCTCTAACGACTACTCCACGGAACCGCCTCCGTGGCGCAGTGGTTGGAGCGTCGGCCCGGAGAGCGGAAGGTCGTTGGTTCAAATCATCGGCCGCGTCATACAAATATACGTTAACAGATGGTACTTGCTTGGCGCTCAGCATTAAATGAGTAAAGCAATGACTGATCGACTCGGAGTCAGTATAATGTGTGAGTGGAGTATCCACTTCGGAATCATATATTCCAGTGAACTAGCACTATAAAGACTGGTAAAATACCCAGACTTGCACAATCAGACATATACACATACGCACATGTATGCATTGCATACACGCCGTGATATGAGCACGTTCTTGAAAGCGGCTGTAAACCCCATTAACAACAACAACGACGACTACTCCACGGAGGCTATCTAATAATAATAGAGAAGTTAAATATACGTGAAATACAATACTAGTAGTGCAGATATCCAGCTAAAATCTGAACTAGGTGCCAAACTTGCATTGCTAATGGTAGTACAGAATAGTCTTTTCGTGATGGAGATTCGGTGTCTACATTTTGAAATGAAGTAATGCTTGCTACCTAACTTGATTTGCGAGAGTTAATAGAATCGGCTCGATACTGCATGAAAACAATTTGAGATCATTCTGATAATATTTCATTATTTCATTAATTCATATCTATAGTAATAGTAATCTTGACTCGCAATCATGGGATATATCCCATTATATTCGTGCATAAAGGAATCGATTCCTCGACACAGACAATGTTTTTTGTTCAGAATCTACAGCAACGAGCCAATATCAAGTTGGGTAAAATCACCTTCCAGTTTGGTTCGAATGCTAACAACATGGAAGCGGGCGATCCTGTCATTTTCTACCACCACCTCTCTCTCTCTCTTCCCCTCCCCCCTCCCCCTTTCCCTCTGTCTCTCGATCTCACGCTCGCTGTCTCTTTCTCGAACTATTTATGTGTCTCTCTCAATCTGTCTCTATATTTCTCCCTCTCACTGTTACTCGCTCTCTACACAACCACACACATACACCCCCCCCCATATATATATATATATATATATATATATATATATATACATGTAGTATATATATACACACACATACACACATACACTAACACACACACACACACACACACACACACACAAACACACACACACACATCCCCCCCCCCCACACACACACACATACTAGTACACACACAGCCACTTTTGCAGAAATCCAAGAATGTTTCTGAAAGTCAAGAGTGCAGTCGGGAAGGTATTCTACAAGGGTGTTGTATAGTTAAGCCGTCAACGTGACGTATTGGATGCAGGTTCATGCTGGTGTTTCCTCAGTGTTACCATCACTCTCCAAAACTAACTAAAGCCAAAACCCATTAGAATCACATTTTTGTATGTACATGTATGGTGTGAAACGTTGAATTGAGAGGTAATTCTCAAGGAAATGTTTGTCCAATCCTTACCAACGTTTTCGAAATAGTTTTTTTTATGGGCAGTGAAATATATTCGAAACGCCTCGATTTGCTAGATAACTGGCACGTTTATATCATATTTATACTTAACATAGAACAGACATGTAACAATGGGGCACATACAGGTATCAGCGTATATAGCATATAATTAAATAGTATGCTTGACTATAATATAATTGCCTTGAATAGGACATACTACATACTCACTTTGAGAGTGATACGCATATGTTTTCATTGGCCTAAGGCTAAGATATATCGCAGATAGGTAACCTATTAACTTTCTTAAATAATTTATGAAATGTATTGGTAGTACAATCATAATAATAATAATAATAATAATAATAATATTGCATACAGTCAACTCCCAGTGTGTCGAATCTCATTAAGTTCGCAACGTTGTGATAATCATTTTTTTCAAAACTAAAAGTTGGTGTTTAAAGCCGCTTTCAAGAACGTGCTCATATCACGGCAAATTATAATAATAAAACTAATAGAGTTAATCGACTCAATTCAGCATTGATGTATGCATTTGTATAGCGTAAAGATCCACCGTAGCCTTAATGAAGTACGCGCAGAAATGGCAAATATAAGCTGTACTCACCAGTGTACGAAATGAGAAGGACATTTGTTGGAATACAAACTACAACAACCATTATGTCCGCAACCGCCTTGTTTACGAGGAAGATATTGGTGACCGTCCTCATGCTCTGTTTTTTATACACCACCGTCACAACCATCGAGTTCCCCCACAGCGCACACACAAACACGCAGCTGTACAACAAGAACAAACAATTCTTCAAGTACGCTGAATTTTGTCGTCTCCAAAAATTGGAATCCCAGCTATAATTATACGCCGCTTGGGACACGTTCTCGTGAAACACCGTGGTCGCCATGTTTTTGTCGTGAAATTGACCCCGAGTCAAGAAGTTTCGACCAAATGGGCGATGATTCTTGACCAGTGATGAGTGGCTAACATTTCCCTTCTTAATCTATGACGAGTAGCATTGCTTTCGCCGATTACAACTAATGAGTTGGTCACAGTGACAAGTCGCATTTAACGGTTGCCTACAGGTATGTTCCCACTGGTCGACGCATCCGCTGCATATTCAGTTTCTATTCCGTGATGGAATGAAAGCCATCCAGTCGACGGAAGGTTGGTGTCCTCTAATTTTGCATACACGACAAGCCGAGCGAACGAGCTCCCATCAACGGTACTGTGGTGACAGATTTAATTCCCTCTGGCGTCGCCCGTCCGTCTTCTGTTAAGATCACCTGCGCATGAACTGATTTGGGGGATCGTAGTAATAAATTGTCATCCAAATCCCAAAATAATTGTCATAATGGTGCCTCGTCGTTCTAATTGCGACATGCATTAACTAAGAACTTAACTGCATTTTCTCTGTGAAAAGACCAATGATCTGGGTGGTTACCGACGAAAGCTTTCTTGATGGTAGAAACTGACGGTTCGAACCAACCGTAATTCCCATCTCGCAACCTTGGCAGGAAGCCTTTTGGTCATATAGAAGATATTCAGAATTAATTCGTGTCACTTCCGGGACATGCGTTGCTATATAAAACAATTTGACTGTACTGAACCGATGCACTCAAAAACATAGTTTAGTTTTTCGCACACATATTATATTACAACTCGTGATATAGAGAACGTACATGCATACCCCATCAATTATAAGCATAACTAGTCAACGCTTACTGTAGGTTATTTAATTTGTGTTTACAAATCGCACTCATGCCAGTTTGTCAAGTACTATAGTATACGCTTCGCATCCGAATATTTGTTTTATTTTTATTTTATTTTGTTTGTTTTATTCAGTTATTATACACACAAACACGTAATATTTGAATATTTATAAAAAAAAAATAAAGAAAATGAAAGAGCCGATCACTGGTATTTTCTAAACTGGTTCCTTTTCGACGCTGGAGCTTGCCGCTTAGCTTTGAACAATTTGTCATTATTTTGAGCCCAGCACAGACATTTTATTTTGTCTGTTGAATGATTGAATAACTGTCACTCATCATGGCCAGAACAGTGGTTGCATACATAGATGCACAGTGTAATGGATATACATTAATATAATTGGTTGACATAAGTTATGCTGACAAAAACCAAAATAATATTCACGTAGTATTCTGCTGATTAATGACAAAATGTCGGATGACAAAAGGAAGTAAGTTTGACAAAACGACATCCTGTTATTCTAAGGCGCTCTATACTAATTACTAATTACTAAACTTAATAGCAACTTGACCGCCACGGAGGCGGAGTAGTTTAAAACGTCGGTCCGGAGAGTGGAAGGTCCTGGGTTAAAATCCTCGGCCGCGTCATACCAACATACGTTAAACGATGGTACTTGCTGACCCTCTGCTTGGTGCTCAACATTAAAATGGGTAAAGCAAGGACTGGTCGGCTCGGAGGCAGTATAATGTGTCTGAGTGGAGTATCCATGTTAACTGCGGCATGATATTCCAGTGAACTAGCACTCTACAGACTGGTGAAATACCCAGACAACAGTCATATACACACATCCATACACTACATACAAGCCGTGATATGAGCACGTTATTGAAACCGACATTAAACCCCAAATAACAACAACACCTAGCAACTACTGTAAGAACATTCTCCGTGAATACTGAACGGATACGCTTACAATTAATCAACAGCTCATCATCACTGCTAGTCATTAATGTAAACGAAGGTCATTTCAACTTTTATGGAAACATATTATTACAAAACCGTGTATTTTTGTGTTTGTGGTGTGGTGAATCTGCAGAAGGGGATAGTTTTTCTATAATGTCTAGGGGAGCAAATACACCTCTACGTGTACGTTATCTTCACGTACGTTATTTACATGTAATATACTAAATAGTGGGTACATCAGTAGTATTCATGAAATGGCCTCTAATATAATATAGTAATCTCTATGCCTGAAGAGTACACAGCATAAGTATATTAACAACACTATCTCGAGGCATTGGGGATTACTCCATTACACAGAGTTATAGTCGACGGTGTAATTGCTTACTAGTATGTTTGAATCCTGAGAACGCGTGTGCTAAAATTAAATCACATAACGGATAAATTACGGCCCCTGGCCAATGTATATCCGGCAGAGGTCACGCAACTATAGCGACATTGACGTCAGCGGTATACAAGTAGACCGATAACTAGATTTATTCTCCCTAAGTATTTCCTTTAATTACATGCTGATACACAAATACATACTCAAATTATACACTATTAATATTTTAATTTGTCTCAAGTCCAAACACAATTAGTTTACAAACAATAATGACTAAGTTTTAACTACATTGAATTTTCTTTTGCAATCAGAAGTTATGTGATTTAATTAACGACAAGTCGATAATCTCCATACAGACAGCGGTGCTGTATTCCCGGATGTATTTACAGTCAAATTAGAATGACTGATATTGCCAGACTGCAGAGGTGACGCTCAGCAACGTACCATTTATTCATTGTAATGTCCAAATGTGTGATCTGTGGTTTGTTGTGGATCGAATTGTTGAACGTAATACACCATAGTGACTACCCACATTGCTTCTCCTTAATCTAATGTATTAAGGATACTCGCTCTACTCTGAACTATACGTGCTATAGGCACCGTCTCCGTGGCGCAGTGGTTAGAGCGTCGGCACGGAGAGCTGAAATGTCGTGGGTTCAAATGCCCGGTCGAGTCATACACAAATACGTTCTACTAGTAATATGGTACGTGTCCCTGCTTGGCGCTCGGTATTAAATGGGTAAAGCAAGGACTGGTCGGCTCGGAGTCAGATAAATCTTCGTAGTGTACACATTAAATTGTGAGGTGGATTCGCAACCAGATGTTTTGACTTCAAAGTCCGATATTTTTTTATGTCAGAGTTGATTGGTAAGATGAAAAGATGCGAGTTGATAATTGGGCTGTATAATGCGACACATGTTTGGAGAGAAGCCAATTAAGGACGTTAATATTCCAAATTCCGATATAGTCTTCGATCATGTCCGAATAGACTATCGGTGAGGACCTGGTTATCTCTCGATTTATGATATTGTCTTACATCTGGCAATTTGACACGTACACTAAAGGTGGACTCACACGGGTCGATCGGTCGCACGTCGAGCTTAAGTCGTAAGTAGGATCGAACGTGCACACGGGTCGACGACGATCGCAAGTAATCCGTCTGAAGAGTAGAGTCATGCGACCACGGTTTTGCGACGTCAGAAAGCCTTCCGATGCGTCGATTGGAATTATGAATCGCATCGCATGTACGCTCACACGGTACGATCTGGTTTGAATCGACGCATCGATACAACCGATCGACCCGTGTGAGTGTACCTTAAGACATAACGCAATCGATTGTAACGCCACACCTTCATGTACATGCACACCAGCTTGTTACATCAATTCCATACAATATCGCATTCCACAGCTTTGTGTATGGGCTTAGCATTGTCAGAATGAATGGACGATCTACACGAATATTGATTCTAGTTTTATAGGAATTACAAGAGTACGCAATGATTTGAACTTGTACGATCTCCAGACCTTTATACGATCCAATAAGAGGACTTGATGACTCCAGATGTCCATTTCAGTTGCATCTTAAGGTGGTTAACGAGACGTGTCAACAGATGAAGCCATCACACAACCAATGCGACGCTGAGCAGGTTCTTCGAGTGTTCGTCGATTTCATCAACGTCATAAGGGCATCAATAGTCTACGATCAGTTCATTCAAGAGCACTATATATCCTGGGACATACGGGCATTTTCCGAACAAGGTCAGGATGAATAAACATTAAACTGTCAGCCAATCAGGGAGCTCGTGGGCGTAAACGATCTGGTGAAGGAAATAACTATCACAATGCGTCTTTATTGTCTCACCATACATGTTGGCGAAACTGTCTTCATGTTAATACTAGTATATTAAACAAACACACATATTACTTTATTCGCAACATTGAATGCAAACGCAAAGGAATGTCAACTAACCAAAACAATACATTTATATTTTATTTCAGATCGATTTCGCGATTGTATAACTCCAATTGTGTAAGCTGTGACATTATTCGGAACTATCACATCCGTTGATTGATAGCAACCAGCATTAGAGCGAATTCTATGATCGCTTTGATTGTTGATTGTTGCTCAATGACACACAGACGCATACCCGATGTTAAAAATCAATATTGTCACCATAAAACGATCCCTCCGGAACACATAGGAAGGGATATTGACAATACCGTGACCCCTGCTGGAGGTCATCAGTGAACGAGATAATAACAACGCTTGTCGACATTGATGGATTTCTCAGGTCACTTGGGGTGAGAACAGTCTATATGTCGAACCGGTTGCTCCCAAATTGTCTGTACTTCTCTCAGGTCGCATATTTGGCATCGCTTCTTTGGCAGGTTATTTAAAACGGTACGTCTATCACTTGCATCGGGTATAAGTTTACGTTGTAGCGTTACGATTCTAGGTTTGTGCCTTAGAGTCCCGACCATCAGATGGTGGAATGTCGCTTCATAACACGCCATTTGCCAAGCATGTTGAAAGTACCGAGAAACCATGTTATTTACTAAGCGATCGTGACTACCGGTACGGTATGGTAGTTTATAGCTGACCGCGGGAAATATTACGATATTGGTATTCGTTTTGCGACTTCCCATTTTCCACCATTCTGTTGGAATAGTAATTAAGCCAATCAAATGTCTACGATATAACGTTGGGGTTTATACGTATAATATACATGATGGCGCTTCGTCCCGTGCATTGTACGATCTGGCTCGAAGACTAGTCCGATGGGTGACCAAACATAACCTGACATTATTTATGATTCAGTCCTGTCCGGTACTAAGACACACGTTGAAAAACGTATGCACGTGACTTAGTTCGATGGTGCCTCTGTTCACCAAGCAGATGATGATGCTATCATTGGGGTTGTATGCTCCCCAGGGAATTGAGAAATAATATAACTGCACAGTGATCCATTGACCGAGGTAATACTATACACAGTACTGTACATTTGATGTCCATGTGTGGTGTGGAGTTATAGCGATGCATAAACGTACTACTACTACTACTATTATTATTATTATTATTATCAGCTATTTCCTTGTAAATAGTACAGTGTAATACCATACTACGCACATTTACAAAGTCTGATTAAACAAACATTCCTCCATGCTTGTACAGTTCTGATAATTGTGTATCAGTGTGTACTCTATACCATACATGGGATAACGACGTGGAATTGAACAGACACCGGTTATCATTCTATATCAGCTGCCGTCTGAGCGAGGCTGACAGGAAGCGAAAAATCACCGTATCCTGGGGTGATCTGTCTCCATCGCGACTATCTTCTAGTCTCCAATGATGTCGTTGGAAATAAGTTACGTCCCAACAGTTACCTCATAAATCCATCCTTTACGGCTATAACGTTAGCTGGTTCTAGTATTTATTGTTTCGTACCATCCATGGAAGAAGCGACCGGCAATAACACACATTAAACAACAACTTAACTAATATCATGGCACAGTGTATGTCCATATTTTCAAGGCATTTTCAATGGAAAATAAATTGGCATGACGAAAATCCACGAAACATGAACTCTCTAGCAAAACAACATTCTATAATTATGTTTACGGACTATTACTCATTCCAGTCATATATAATTTACTCTCACGTGGATGGCCACCTAAATACTATACATGCAGTTTCAGCCTAATACGTTCTTGAACACGTGCAGCCTTATTGTAAAACATACTACCTGTATCTAGCATTGGGTCTCATAGATACTTATACTTATAATGTTATTACACTAAAGTACAACCGGTCCAGTTTTCAATAATACATTGTGATCGCCGTTAACATCCGGGCAATGGACTGGTGTGTACCCATGTTTCCTTGTCAATTTCTCCGGGGAGTATACCTACAAAGCGCCGTGTTCCAGGCGCATTCACGTCGCCATCTGCTGCTACTACAGGATGAAGAGAGGCATTATAACGATATATCCCAAGTGCCACGATCTATGACATGTGTCTCAGTGGTAAACATGATTGGGTCATACTAGTATATACGAACTGGATACGTTTGCTATTCATCCACGCAAAAGCCAGGGCTGATTATGTTTGATTTATTTACATCGGCCCCCCTCCCCTTTTACCCACCCACATCTTTCTCCCCCTTTCACTCACTCTCTCATCGCTCTCCTCTTTCTTTCTCAGTTCTCTCTAATGGCTCTCTCATCTCTCCCCTCTTTCTCACTCACTTCTCTCCCATTCTCTCTCCTCTTTCTCATTCCTCTCATGGCTCTCTCATCTCTCTCCTCTTTCTCACTCACTTCTCTCCCATTCTCTCCCCTCTTTCTCATTCCTCTCTCATGGCTCTCTCATGGCTCTCTCATGGCTCTCTCATGGCTCTCTCCTCTTTCTCACTCACTTCTCTCCCATTCTCTCCCCTCTTTCTCATTCCTCTCTCACGGCTCTCTCATATCTCTCCTCTTTCTCACTCACTTCTCTCCCATTCTCTCCCCTCTTTCTCATTCCTCTCTCATGGCTCTCTTGCTCTCATCTCTCTCTTTCTTCTCTATAATCTCGCATCTCTCCCTCTCTCATTTCTCTAATCTATCATCTCTCATTTATCTCTCATTTATCTCTCATATTTCTCATATATTTATCTCCTCTCTCTCTCTCTGCGCTCTGGCTCTCTCACTCTCTCTCTCTCTCTCTCTCTCTCAGAGTTTGGGTTCCTTTAGGAATCAGCATGCTGTTGTACCATATTACATATTATACCACGAAAGAAATAAGATCAGTATATTATCTCCCAATAATTGTTGGCATTACTATTGCTTAACGCCGAAATCCGAAGTCACTTACGAGCAATAATAAACACTCCTATATATTGCAAAAATCGACGACGGGTCCAATTTGCATTGGGATTTCAATACAACGGTCATCATATTAGGCCGACATATGTTTATGACGTGAATTCTGGGAATATCAAAATTAATGGCAGCAATTGCATTTCTCTTTTGCGCTGCTTGAAAGTCGGATTACTTCTCGAAATGTTTCGTAATGGTATGCAACATCTGTGTACATTTTCAAATCCACACTCAAACTGTTGAAACCCCAGATTTACGTCTTTGATAATTGTTTGCCATTTTTTGCCTCGTAAATCTGCTTGCGTTTATGTAAAGATCTTCTAAAGTTAGCGTGTCTAACGTGTTTGTTTTACATGTACGAAACCCAAATGGACTTTTATTTTGAAATCCGATACTCTTTTATAATGCAATGTTCATCAAGGAAATCTCAAGTAGATATTGGAAACGAATCGGTCCAATGCTGGTGGCATTAAAGTACATGTATTACTCTCTGATTTTGATACGTGAACATAATTTACATTTACTAGACTATCCGTATCAGATTTACTAATATATACAGTATATATGTGTATGTGTGTGTGTGCATGTGTGTGTGTGTGTGTTTTGTGTGTGTGTGTATATATGAAGTTAAGTTAACATTAATACAAATATGTCGGTGCCGTTCATTTTGACTCAAAAGTTGCACATTGACTCATAATCAAAAAGGTGTGCCTTAAGCTGCTACTGATTTTTCAGTATGACTGAATCTGAAGTGGGCGGAACTAGCTGACAAAAACGATGTGATGTATACATACAATCTGGTATGGGAGAAGAATGCACTTGATAGTAATCGTGGTGACTAGTTAACAGCTGTTCGTGTATGTATTCCACCGAGGTTAATGCAATTTATTACTAATTCATCATTTCCATCGGACATCGACAAAACACGTTGCTTTCCACAAATAATGCTCGCAATCAGTATGGTAATTTCAGTTGCTGATTGCTATGTTAACACACAAATTCTGCTATGATGTAGTTGTTTTTTTGTTTTGTTTAGGGGGCGCGGGGGAGGTGGTGGGGGGTGGGAGGGATTGCTATGCACTGTTTGCAAAACTACGTGCCATTGCAAGTCAAAGAGTATCAGCCGCTAAGTACCCCGGGCACTTACCCGGCTGATGGAGACAATACATGTACATGTATATTATATTATGGTTTAAAGCCGCTTTCAAGAACGTGATCATATAACGGCTTGTATGCAGTGTATGCATGTGTGTGCCATTCTGGATATAGTGCTAGTTCACTGGTTCCCAGAATATCATTCCGCAGTTAGGACATGGATACTCCACCCAGACACATTACACTGACCAGTCATGGCTTTACCCCTACGCGCCAAGCAGAGGAACACTAGGTACCATATGTTAACGTATTTTGGTATGACGCGGCCGATAATGTGAACCCACGACCTTCCGCTCTCCGGGCCGACGCTCCTACCAAGTTCAAGTTCAAGTTCTTTTATTTCCATAAAACCACCCACGGTGGTACCGGAAAATACAAAAATGCAAATA
>JAULBO010176393.1:0-13837 GCA_032355325.1 Clypeosectus delectus
GTGTGTTCTGTGATTAGCAATAACACATCCGGGACTTCCTTCGGGGTGTGTTCTGTGATTAGCAATAACACATCCGGAACTTCCTTCGGGGTGTGTTCTGTGATTTGCAATAACACATCCGGGACTTATTTCGGGGTGTGTTCTGTGATTAGCAATAACATACATCTAATCCACAAATATTAACTTCGTATCCAAAAGGTATGGATAATTGGTCAGATGTTCATTAAGACAGTAAAGCAAAGCAAGTTTTTCAAGTTAAAAAATCAAGAGAAGATCCAGATAGAACTGAAAGGAAGGATTTGAATTATGCGCATAAAACCATAATTGGAACATCGTGCGTAATTTGGCCTGTATTAAATGTCCATGATATGAGGTTTATACGTGTTGTGTGTCGCATGGCACTGACAGTCAAGGAGTGGTATGATAATGTACAGCACCTGCTGTCCAATGTGAACCGGTTCTCAAGACCTTGTTCAAACATTTCAGTGCATGTACGGTTGTTCGTTCCAAGCCCACATGCGACCCATTAATGTGAAGGCAAGTTAGCCGATCCTTGTTTGGATACGGGGCTGTAAACACGCATCATCATTTGTTTTGTTTTTGTTGGTTTGTATTCTATTTTTTTAAATATTTTATTTGTATGTTTGTCTTAGTTGATTTTTTGTTGGTTTGTATTTCATTTTGTATTTTTGTATTTGTATTTTTGTCTTATAGTGTTTTTGTGTGTGTTTTGTTTATTTTATTTTGTTTTATTTGTTTGTAATGGGTTTGTTCTGAGTTGGGTTTGTTTTCTTTTGGTGGGGTGTGTTGTCAGGAGAGTTCGGGGTTTCTGGTCAAGTTTTTGCAAGGCCATTTAAAGTTACACTGCCGCTGAGAAATCCGCTAGATGGTGCACGTGTATTATCGTGATTATAGAATTGCCAGTTTTCACGCTGCCAAATAATAGTCTGTAGGCCGTGCCCAGTAGGTTCGATATTTTCGTTAGCGGTTAAATAGCATTTCACTTTTTCTGCCATTTATACGACCTCTATCAAACTAATCTATATATCACATGGCATAAGTGTCACGTTCTACCCATCACAGACACAACAACAATGATATTGTATGGACATTGATGTTTGTATGTATTTTACATCCCGACGGCATCGATAGCTGCGACTTCCAAACCCATATCATCGTCGTCGGCGGCGGCGGCGGCGTCGGCCAGCAGATTGTCGATCGCGAAATATGTTGCTGCAAGAATGATGGCCATTGTCGAGTCGGTCCGCTCGATTTGCAACTACATGTAGCTGTGACATAATTTTCCCGCCATAAAATATTTGCCGGTTTGGAGCTAATCGAACAACCCTTTTAATCCCCGTAATAGCCTACATGTACATGTACCAACCGGTTCCAGGTTGTCGTGCAGAGCCACCCAGATATTAGACGGGATCATAATTTTCAGAGAATTTGTATTAATTAAGATCCATTGTCAGCAAATATAAAGACAGGTCAATATCCATTAGGTACATGTGGCCCACGTTTCTACATTATTAATCTGGCACACACGGCACACATAAAATGGTATCCAAATCGGAATGTGAGACTGGGCACGGTCTGTGGCAGTGTGAAAACTGGCGCTCTAATACAACACATGCGCATCGTGGTGGAAGATATTTTGCGCGGGGAACCACCCCATTGCACGTACATTGACCTGGCATTAATTAGGGCAATTATTAAAAATGTTTGACACATCGGATCACATTTTCACAACATAGTTCACGATACACTGTACATAAACAGCAACTGCCAATAGTTACACGTGTTTAACCCAAGTACACGAGGCCGCCTGATACACGATATGACAAGAAATAGTCCGTCATGACAGGGTTACATCAAAGTCACAACATTAACGGAGGATATATAAATTTAGTATTCGATGTTAGAGGGTGTTATAGCAATAGATCGTAAATTCAAGTGCCTGTTGGTATAGAGTATCTCGGCCTAGTATCATGCCATGACTACCGTCATGTACGTGTACATTCTGAGAATATATATATGGGGAGAATGTTGACACATGTATGCACGTAATTAAAGGCATACTAGTACATGTATATCACGGCTTTGTTTTACATATTTCATGGTCTAACGTATTTCTACCTGAAAGTATGTACATTTGATGTGTCTACACAATTACATATATATTGGGTAACCAGCTAAATGTACATTTTCCACATACTGTATCCTACTGGGTTTCAATACTTTCATATTTTAAATTATTATAGCTACTAGGTTCTAATTATGTTGTCTTTGGTTTTTATACAGGTACGTACGTGTACAATCTAATACAAGTAACATACAACTTGAGTGACAAAGTCATTTAAAGGCAACGAGCCAATTCGTTAACGTTCATAATTGCCAAAATTTATTAATTGATCATCTTCAGTTTCAAAACTGGATCATCAGCAAATACTGACTTGCCTCTCCGACGGGTGCCACCACCATGGTTATGTATTACGTTGGCAACATCTGTTTACACCCAGCTTGCACAGTACCATAAGCTTGCTGAAGAAATACAACACGCCAATTCAATTAATTGCCGTTTCACTTAAATTTAGGTTAAAAATTAAATACAAATCTAATTAATTTTGAGATACTATAGTCACTGAATTGCTATATGAAGGGCTATGTGCCAAAACCAACTAAGTCACTTTTTTTCCAACTTTTCAGGAGAGCCAAAAGTGAAGCCATGTAACGTCTGCTTCAAATTAGATTTTAGCGTGTTTTTGACTTAGCATTATCTGTCATAATCTGAGGATCCATATTAATATTAATGTTTTACCCATCATCAACTTGTAATGTCGTTGGGAATAAACGTCATAAAATACTGTTTACCTTCACCGTTACGAGTAGTTCGTCAAGTGTATACCGTAGCTCGTACACATAACGATATGGTAAAGTAATTAAGAACCGCACTAAAAAGTACTCTCTATAGCGAATCCATAATATTGACTCCAGCACTTGATATTGCTATAGAACTTCGACATTAATCTGCATGCGAAAATAACCACATACGATAATTTTACTGTTTACATACATGTACATACATAATAATTATACCGTCTTCCTATATTGCAATACCGTATAGCCTACTCATTACCATAATATAACGATTATAGTGCAGATTGTTAAAACTTTATATATACTAGTACTCTAATTGGTACTTTGGAAAAACGATCTACAGCCGCATTATCTATATCTGTAGAAGAAAACGACAGGTGTTGTTGCAAACATGTGTGTTTTACTTTGCTTTAATAATTTGTTCTTAAACTGGAATGTTACACGATAGTTTAAGGTTTGGCTTTGCATGTCAATGGCGATGGCTTCCTGAAATTACAGCTCCTGCCAATAGCATTCCTTCATTGTCATCACTGTCTAGAAAGTCTATTTAAAAAAATAACCCCCATGGTGGTCTGAAAATATAACAAAGCAACCCCCTGCAAAATGCTGGCTTAGTTGAAGGTGATTTGAGCTCTTCAAGTCAGAACTGTGAGCGTTCATAAATATAGAACGAACCAATTGCATGTCGTTTGGTGATATTTTCTCTCATGTGATTATGTTTCCATCATGTTTGCGCAATCTCAAGAATGCACTAATATAGTCGTGTTCATTTAAATAGACCTCGTGTTTTTTTCAATTCTTAATTAATACGGGTATCAGGGCCGAGTTTGCTTTATGTTTTCGTGAAAACGGAGCAAAGACCCAGTAGATTCTGGTTATGTACTATCCCCAACATATGAAAGTACATACCATATGCCTACATATCGTATTTGTACGTTATCGCCATGGCTTTTCCGTAATCTATCAAATTTTATGTTCTAATATTAATGATTCGCCAGCTTAATATACATTAACTATTTATAGTCAAAAGTGCAAAACTGCATATGTAAAGGTATAGTAATTAGACAATCGTAACAACTTCGTAACATATCAATCATTTAGATTGACACCGATTTTAGATACAGAGTATAGTGACCCCGTAACAAATTTGCAAGGTTACAGAAGATTGTAGGTAATATGGTAATGAGATAGTGACGTAGAAACCAAAACAGCAACAATGAAATTTATATACATGTAGTGGAAATGTTAAAAACACTTCTAACGAGTCATTGCATATGTTGGGGATAGTACATAACCAGAACCTACTGGGTCTTTGGTCCGTTTTCACGAAATCATAAAGCAAATTTGGCTCTCATACCCGCATTAATTATGAATTAAAAAAACCACGAGGTCTATTTAAATGAACAGGACTTTTTTGTTATAGTACTAGTATTTTGTTAAATGTTATTCGCTTCTCCTAAGTATATACTATTAACAGTCATCCTCTTAGTATCTTTGGTACTGTGATGTACTCAACATTTACATGTACGTATATTGTCGTGCCTAATTACTAGTATTTGTTAATTTATGTAATGACACTTCTAATAAAGCCAATAGCCATACACCGAATAAATAATGCACGAGTACACATCAGCAAATAACAATATGATATCTTCCCAACAACCTAAGCAACTGTGTCCAACATTAAATACATCTCCATAAGTTAGGTGAGCTAAATTGAACTGGATAATTATTATTATTACTGTATATTGTTCTCTTTATTAATTACAAACGATTAGCTACATGTATTGTATAAGGATAATTTGAATACTAGTATGTACCGGTCAGTATTTAGCAAAGCAGTAATATACCGTCGTACAGTGAAATATGCCGCGGACAATATGTCGTAATATGTTGATTTATTCCCAATAAGTAAACTATACAGTTACGCGCTTACTTTACTAGACTAGTATTTATGGCTACGCATAATGTTGCAGTAAACCTGCCAACACTGTCTGTTACTTTACGATCGCAGGATGGAAAGTATTATAATGTACCCTTCTTTCGTGTTCATACCCATTTAGTATTCATACTGAGACCATATGAATATTTTACGCGAGTTTCAGTACAGTTAATGTCATAACCAAAGCGGTACTAACGTCAGATTGTTGTGAGTTTCGCCTGCCTTTCCTACTCTCGTTATAGGTGTGCTTAGTGTATTGGTCGGAGAGCATTAGATGTTTTGGCATGCTTAAATTGTGTTTATTTAAAACCAAAATACATTAATATCATCTTACAGTTATTAAACGTAAGACACGAATATTATTGTAGAGAACCGACAGCATAGTCATTATACGTATGCTTCTTCAATATTGTGACATTAATGTTCATCTTCATGGATACCACTATTAATATCAAGCAAATTACCTATTTGCTAATTTGGATCATTCCCATTGATCTCCATTATATGCGTACTACTTAAGCTGGAAGAAACTATCACAATATGCTAGATTGAATTACATGTATATGACACAATGCAATAACGATACATACACACCAAAATAAAGATCCTAATCCTCCTTGTTTTCCGAGTTGTATGCTATTTTAGTTTTAGGTGAGCCAGTGAACGTTCTGAAGCTGCTTTCACTCTTCCATATTGGGAACTACAGTATATCATCAATGTCTATCTCGTTGCAGTATGTCGCAGGTACTCAAAAACACGAGTCCCGGTTATCTATACAAGTATTGACTAATACTACTGTACATGTATTACATGCCCAGTTTCGTAGTCAGATACCATGCTGGTGACACCTTCTGGACAGGGCTGTCATCTAGCATAGCTGCCCAGTGCCGTCGCTGACGTTTGTGTCGCGGTGATGAAGCGGTTTCTTAGGTGAATAACCTGGATGTAACGGTCTTCAGTGGGCGTGGTTAACCGCGGTCCTCCAATTCTATGCCTGTCTTAAGTTTGCCCTGTCTTTTGTAATCGTTGCATCAACCTGGTAATAATGCAAAACCGGGTGGATCCGAACGTTCTTGCAACAGTGACTCGATCCTTGCTGGACCTATTGCAACACCACGTTGTCTGCATGGCGGTTAGATTTCGTATTTCATTTGTGTGCTTTGGGTTGACGTGTTATACAGTAATGTTACACATGCATTTAGGTATACGGGGCCAGTCGGCACAATGCACGTGTTCATGAAAATGTTTCCTTTCCCGGATTTTTGCCACCGAATACATTTTATTGTATATGTGCGACTACTGTATTTATTACAATGAATACACAACTTTATTAAATGCTGATATTTATCGTGTGAGCTTCCTATTCATCTACACATTTGTATATGTTGATTTAGATGTAGCAATTTTAACATAGCCGTAGAAATTGGTAGATATGTTAAAACAGAATTTAATGATAGAGTATGCTCAACTTGTATGTCTAAAGGTCTTCATTATATTGAAACTGAATGGCATTGGCTATTTATTGGTAAAGCATATGAAGACATTAGGATAAATTCTCTTAGCAAATATATTAAGGAAGGGTATACTATGCACACTCTAATACATTTAATGCAAAGCAATAACTATGATGTGCTTTATAATTTGGGCTTATTTCTATTTTATGTAAACAGAATAATAAATGTACATCACGTACATCTATAACATGCGCCATAAACAAACATTATGTCTGTATTTTGGGCCGGTGGCCTATTATTGAATAAATATGTAGTCTGTCTGTCTGTCTGTATATGTGCGACGTATGAAGGTATCATTTCATATAGGTTGCATAAGCTTAAAAACAAATATAAAACCCTTTTTCTTGACATACTTTCTTTTGGATGTTAGTATATATGCGAGGTCATGTAAGTGTAAAGGTCATGTAACTACACTTACGTACATGTACATGTAATACTATAGTAGTATTCTTTTAAATAGAGCCCCTGTTTTTCTCAGTTTATAATTCACAGACAAGACTACGACCAGTTTCTTTCAGATTTTCGTATCTAGGTTCATGTGACGGCTATCTCAACTTCGAAAAAATATTAATGAAAACGGAAAGGTTGATAAAGACACACTCCAGTGTATGAAGGCTAAAATTCCTGTATGGTGGAACTTATCGTCATGTATCGTGACCTACATGATTACTGTACAAGCAAACCACCAGTAATCTGACCTACATCCATATTATACACATCCAAATCTATATTGTATTGTGACTCTAATTTCCGTTATCGCGTAACAACAAAGAAGGATTACCCACGTCTTTTGAATGAAAGAAATCACAGGGCGCATCACCGATTCGTATTTTGTCATTGCTGTAAAACAGTACAAGCAATGCCATTGTTTGTCTTTGTAACAAATCCGAGCATTCAATATGCGAGATTTGTAAAGACTGATGATGCATACCTGCTCACAAACAAAACAAAGTAATTTTCTCACAGCGTGATTAATTCAATGAAAAGTATGGATTGCCAACTCTATCAAATTGAAACTCTGTCTGACAGGTACTGTAGTGTAATATCACTGATGTACTCAGAGTTGATTATAACTTAGTATACCTTCAGTCCGTTTGGCCAGGTGTGACGTGTATAGCTAGGAAATCTCATTAAAATCATATCTCAGCCCCAGCGTGTGTTAAATATATATCTGTTTGAGCGTTAGTTTCGGATCTTATTTTAATGAGACTGATAGATAGGTAAACATACGTATGCCCGTCAGGTTCAAAGAACTTACGACACTGCCTGGTTCACTGGACTATTTAGGTGACGACTGGGTTAGAGAGGAGCACTGGACTAGATGTGGCCACTGAGCTAGAGAGGACCACTGGACTAGACGTGGCCACTGACCTAGAGAGGACCACTGGACTAGACGTGGCGACTGGGCTAGAGAGGGCCACTGGACTAGACGTGGCCACTGGGCTAGAGAGGACCACTGGACTAGACGTGGGCACTGAGCAAGAGAGGACCACTGGACTAGACGTGGCCACTGGGCTAGAGAGGACCACTGTACTAGACGTGGGCACTGGGCTAGAGAGGACCACTGGACTAGACGTGGGCACTTAGCAAGAGAGGGCCACTGGACTAGACGTGGCCACTGGGCTAGAGAGGACTACTGGACTAGACGTGGGCACTGCACTAGACGTGGCCACTCTGGTGGTCGAGAACCTCATCTTAACGAATGCAAGAAAAAGATAAAAACAGTGTCGCCAGGATTGCGTTCAAGGTAACGATTTGTAATGGGAATGAAACTTGTTTCGTCAATATTGTATTTAAAGCTTTCTGCCGATATATATAAAATCTCACCCGAGTGCATTTTGATATAAAAACTAGGTGATAAAATAATACAAATCGTAGGCTTTTTCGAGGATTTTTGTTAAGTTTATCAATTTAACAATATTATTAGTATTGATATAATTGATATGCAAAGCCACTCGGGTGAGATTGTATTATCACCTGTTATTATTTTTAGTGATTTAAGAAGAAATATTTAAGATTTTACTGCGATGTCAATGAAGAAGCAACCGTGCATTTGCGATATTCTATGACGTCATTGCAATTCTATGACAATGGTTGAAGGAAAACTTGAAAGCGATATCTTCCAGTAAAACATAATATATCGCTTGCTCTTCTGCAAGCAATATCTCCTGTGGAAGCCAGTATTGAGTGATACATTCGTGAAACACTAACACGTGAGTTACAGCATATTAGTATCCGTTCAATCGACACATCTCGTGTGTTTTCGGAACATACGTACAGCACTCGACTGTGTTTGGAAGTCCGGCATGACAGAAATATTGACACCAATCGACATATATTATCTCGAATGTTTCCGTAGAATTGTAGAATTATAGCCTTAATGTAAATAACGTAATCTAAAAGTACTTCTTGAACAATTCTTATCACTATCAAACACCCGGATTCTATATATAAGTTACTGGTCGAACTACAACGTAGATTACTAGTACATGTATGTTATATTATACTTTGTATATAATATTACACTATTCATCAATTTAGTAAACGACGTCCCGTGAACAAATAACTGACGGATTCAATCCATCATTAAAGTAGAACAGTAATGGGTTTATAGTGGTATATTTTACTTGTGAATACATGGTAAACATTCACCATTCACAACCATTCGGAAACCTTGAACTGACCTGCCAGGGTCATCACTGGGATTGTTGCCTTTGTGTGTTGCATGTGACAGTCAATATACAATGTATATAAGCGACGGTTACAGGCAACACGAGGGAAGTTAATAGGCTTACCCAAGGAAACACTTATCTCCAATGTATATGAATAATTATAGCAAAGTCAGGACATCATGCATTACTCTTAGAAATGTACACGAGATATATAATTTTACATATATAATAGAACAGAACATTATCAGTTACAATTCGGGGATTGAGCAAGAATCAATAGTCATATATTTTGATATCTGTTTTTGAAAATGGCTTAACTATTTCTATATAATATTATTTTACATTGATATTAATTTTGTATTAGATAATGGCTTAACTATTTATAGATATTTTACATTGATATTTGTATTATGGCTTATCTTAGTAATAACTATTTATTTAATGTTTACATCCCATGTATACATTAATATAGGTTTGTAAAAGTAAATATAGTTGTCTCAAACTATCGTATGAGCAGTAGATTCTACATCTATTCTTTCTATACATAAACCTGTAATGCATTGCTGCGATTTTGAGTGACCGTTTTTATGGAAACATATTTCTGATTGGCTGTATCTGATTGGCTGCACATCGTTCTTCCTGAAATGCCAGTGGTAATGAATGTACATGATGTGTTGATCGTTTGACAATTGTCTGTTAAGTAGGCTTGGTTAACGCATGTCATCTAATACAACTACTGTGTATACTTTTCGTAACATTATTATCTGAGAGTTATTAAACGCGTACACATGTAGATACACAAATCAGTATTACAAACGCTATCAATCCTTAGATTACTAGTGTGAAGTTGTATTACACATGTGTGTTAATTTATCAGGACTGCCATCTGTCGTAAATGTAGTTGCCAACGTTGCGAGAGCCATTCGAAAATATTAAATATTGAATCTTCTTCTGCTGCTTCTCATTCTTCTTCTTCGTCTTCGTCGTCGTCGTCGTCGTCTTCGTCGTATTCGTCTTCTTCTATGGTCTTTGCGTCTGCTCTACACCTCTACACATCAGAATGATCCATGTCCTGATGTATTTGAATGTGTACGCTGTAAGAATCTGTAAATAGGTATCTGGAACTTTGCATAGTTCGAACTCGGTGATAATAGTCGGTAGCGCTAAGTCCCGCTAACAATTGCCCTTTCCCACACCCATCTAACATGTACTCCATGTCAACTATAGTCTGACAGGTGATTTAATAAACACCTGTTTGTTACTGTATCTCAAAAACTACTTCACATAGGTCACTAAAACTTGGGACATTGTTAGGAAAATCAGTGTACCCAACCAGTTCCAAATGTGCATCTTCGTAGATGGTCGAATACAATGTATGTCTACTTTACTTAACCTATTACTATTTTACTTCAAATAAAAATGTACTCACTATTTGAAAGGGTGCAGTTGGGTAATTTAACATCGATTTACATATTCGAACACCAATGGAAATCGCCCACTCAGCAGGCGTCACATGAATTACAATGTACATTTATGCACATGCTTACAGGTGAACCATATCGCAGGTGTTTTGAGATACGTACATGTATACTATAGTAGTGACATACTCCGTATACAGTATAATAAACATTGGTTTATTAAATTACCTGACATACTACCGGGTATATAACCTCTTGCGTGTTGTCAGTAAAGTGGCAGTCATTTCGCTATGCAACATTGTCATGCGTGTAATGTGCTATGAATAAGTTCGTATATGTACACTGTACAATGCACACGTAATACACCAAAGGCTTTAAACTTTCTACGACTACGACATTTGTCAAACTTGTTTTGTTTTTTTTCTCTATCTACATGCTATACATCAAAGGACCAACATTTTAACCATCACTGTTGTATGAATGGGGTTCGCCTCTGAGAAATCCGCTGGATGGCGCATGTGTACTATCGAGGATCTAGTTTTCACGGAAATTCACGTTGCACCTATAGTCTCTAGACCGTGCCCAGTCGGTGTATAGCCAGAGTTGCTCCCCTTAGTATTAACTGGTTCCAGGTTGACGCGCAGAGCCACCCCACACATTAGACAGGATCACCGTCTACTGAGAATTTGTATTAATTAAAGATCCATTGTCGGATATCTTTACGCGGCGAACCCCATTATAAGAAAATGTCTCATTTAATTGCTTCGTGGTCGAAAAGTCGAATGTACTGATCCAATTATTCATAAAATATACTAAGTATAGCACTGTCGTTTATCTTAGTGCTGGAATAAGTATGTTGCATAATTATTATTTCATTATTTCTCAGTTATTCTGCGGCGAAAGGGTTAAACGTGAGAATGATATGTTACCAGATTAATGAAGGCAGTGACGCGAGACTGTACATGTATGTATGTGTATCACTTAGGTAGTTCAATCCTTGAGGCTCTTCATAGGGTCACACAGTATGTACCAGGTGAGTACCCCACTACCGTACACTGTAACTCAACATTATTGAATACGAGTATTTCATACTATTTCTAACATGGTAATACATACATACAAACATGTAGAGACTAATACTAGTATATGTACATGAGCTGATGTTGTCTTATAGATTTTACGACACTCGTTCTTAAAAAGTTAATATTTCCCGATCGAAAACGAGGGAAGAATACATTTATTCTTTGTAAGAACGAGTGTCGTAAAAATTATATTACGTAAAGAGTATAGTGATGGCATCACGATGATATATGTTGTGCACTACTGTGAGTATATCAATATTTATGTCATGGATTATCTTTCATCATATACTAGTATTTAATATCATACCTGTGTCACTATCGTTTAACTGTAGAAGTGGTTACATATTGGCTGCTGTACCGCGTATTGTACTGCAAGTTGACAGACATCTTCTGTTTTATATCCAATGCATGTAGGCATACGATTTCACTATAATTGGTATGATAATTTTATGATATACTTGACAACATTGGTTACAAGTCATCATATTCCTCCATCTGATTAAAATCATATCTCAGCCCCCGGCGAGTGCTAAATATTTATCTGTTTGAGCGTTAGTTTCGGATCTGATTTTAATGAGACTGCATATTCCTAACATGTTGTTGATACATGTATGATATTATATTTATATCTAGTGGACTATGTACAGTTTTACACAGCATTTACAAACGACGCGAATTTTCTTAAATGGTAAAATGGTACCTGTATATATTTGTACACGTTCTGATTCAATGACCAATGTTTATAGATACTACAGTATGCGAGAAGACATCTAGTGAGTAACACTACAGTATACGCTTCATTTCCTGTGTAACACATGTTCAAGTATGAGATATAAGCTGTACCCATTGACGGCAGAACAACGAGTAATGGGAAGATGATAGACTACATGTACAGTTCGTGGTTGTAAGAGCAAGCGGTGTTATGGAACTGGGTCGTCTAAATATACTAGTTGTAATACGACACACTTGATTGATTTTGGTAATAACAAATGGAGAGAATTGGAAAATTAATAGAAAGGCTACAGTAACTGCCGTCGCACCGTCGATCATTGCCGCTTGTGTTTTAGTAGTATTATATATACTGGTATATCTATATTATTTGCATTGTATAGAGCTGTTGGCAAGTTAACCCCACCCCATCCACACACCCACTCCTCAACCACAGATATTTGAATCCTTCTTATAAAGATATATTTGATGATGTTAATGCAGTTAAAAATAATATTTATCTATTCAAATGCCAATATATCGTTTTGTTATATCGATATTTATTATCGCGATATGATAATCATTCTTCCTACAGTCTGGCCACGGGTCTGCATGCGGTAACGCGTACATAACATTCACACCACGTGATCATTGTCATAGATATTATCGACTGGAATGAAAGCACTGAAGAGCGTGTGTACGTACATAGAACGTGTTCACGTCTCTAGTGCACAGCAAATATGGAAGAGCAGTTTCCCCATTGTGTTCCGATGAATGTCATTACACAATTATTCGTCTTCAAAATATCGATGTCAGCGGAAAGGCATCGGTACAACTATAGATTTCAGGCATACTAATATTGATGCGTCAGTATAGTATGTGTTACGTTCGAAGCTTTAGAGCGCAGGTTTGAAAGCCACGAATCCAAGTTCTATAGACGTGCGTGTTTAAGAGATAATACAGCTAAACTCCCACATCGTTTGACATTTGCCATTGTTATGTTAGACTCGCGATCTCAGAGGTTTATAATTGATTGTGTCGGTCGACATATTTGCTGATGACAAAAAGTCAGAGACATGTTCAAAACTTTTAGCTCTAGATACGACTTTTTATTACCCAATTGCATCACACTCGTGCTTGTTAAATCAACAGATAGATTCCCGTTAACTGTATCGCTTGCTAGCAGTCATGAACATTGCACAGGCGTCAGAATCAGTTTCTGGAGTTATTTAAGGACGGACTAGATTTATACATGCTTTGTTTTAGATACGTCACAATATTATGTGAAGCTTCTATAATCGTAGTGTACATAATTCTCTTTTCAATCGCTTCGATTCTTTACAATTAAACACACATTTACTCGATATATTTTGTATTCATCTTTATATGGATGTCTCACGCAATTGACTATTGAAAAACCCATCCCTTTCTTTGTGAAGCAAACAGGCCAGTGATTTTGTTTATAGTATCGTTTTCAGTTGCAGATACAATTTTAAAAACATCACTTTAACAAAGTAGTATACATGTATGTATGTATGTATCTCTCTGTGTGTGTATGTGTGTGTGTGTGTGTGTGTGTGTGTGTGTGTGTGTGTGTGTGTGTGTGTGTGTGTGTGTGTGT
>JAULBO010176727.1:3114-13829 GCA_032355325.1 Clypeosectus delectus
ATAAATACATGCTATAACTACAATACTTAAGTAATGTTGTATAGAGGTTTGTTTCGGTAGTCTTTTTTTTATTTTTTATTTTCTTTAAAACAATATTTCTTTCAACTGAATGGCTATCTGAACATGTCTCCGGTAGTTCCGTGGTAGTTCAGTGTCTGTACCGATAGTTTTGTCCTTGCAGCTGTCGGAGATGACGGCAGACTTCGTGGAGGAGAACACCACCTCCAACACTGCCTCGGAACTCCTGGAGGTGGAGACCGCGGAGAGGATGCGGCTGGAGAAGGACTTGAAGGACATGCAGGTGAGACACTCGTCCCCTGGGTCAGGCAGGTACAGTTTCCATGTCCAGACTTTGAGTAAGGGGTACCGTGCTCGAGGCGTTCTGGTAGACACGACACTTTTATCTCTGTGGCGCAGCGGCTAGAGTGTCGGCCCAGAGTGCGGAAGGTCATGGGTTCGATCTCCAGTCGCATCATACCAAAATACTTTAAAAGCTGGTACTTGTTGTTCCCCTGCTTGGCGCTCAGCATTAAAAATGTTAAAGCAAGGACTGGTCGGCTGGGTATAATACGTCTGACTCAGTGGGGTATCCATGTTTAACATGCGGCATGATATTCCAGTGAAGTCGCACTATCAAGACATATAATGGCACAAGCAGACATAGTCACATGCATACACAACTTTACTAGCTGTGATATGAGCACGTTCTTGAAAGCGGCTTTAAACCCCAATTAACAACAACGCCTGACCGTGTGTGTCTTCCAGTCCAAGTACAACACCATCAAGCGGCAGAATGAGAAGTTTGAGATGGAGATCATGCAGTCACGCCTCTGGCAGGCCCAGGCACTGGAGAACGACCTCGACGAAGACGTCGACGGTAAGAGTTGTCTCCCCTGTGTTTACTGTAAAAGACTTATATTTTCGAAAAGCCAAATTTGAAGTGCTAAGCAGCGGAGAATTAAACCAAGCTCCGAGAGACATCTTGATGAAATGATTGCGTGAACTAATGCTAGAGACACTGTCTTGTTACACAGACTCCATGAACTAATGCTGGCCGTGTTGTTGTTAACATGTTCAGACTCGATCTACAAGGAGCGCTACGAGCGGGTGCAGAGGGAGTTGGCGATGACGAGGAAGCGTCTGCAGCAGCAGCACGAGGAGGAGATGGAACTGGAGCTGCAGTCTCGCAAACACATTGAGAAGAGGGTGAGTACCCACGGGTCAGAGCCGGTGGGACCCAGAGTCTGTCGTGTGGGGCCCAGATACTGTGTGTTGGGTAGGGGTGGTGCCCGTGGGGGTGTGGCGCAAAGACCATTGTGTATGGTTGGGCCCAGAGACTTGAGGTGGGGCCCAGAGACCATTGTGCATTGTTTGACCCACAGACTATCATTTATTTTTTATTGAGACACCTGCTCATTACCCAGTTGACTTTCACACGAAATATAATTTTAATCTCACCCATGAGATCTCCCTGTGACCTCCCTGTAAATTCCTTATGACCTCCATGTGACCTCTCCGTGACCTCTGTGTGCCCGCAGCTGCACGAGGCGGTGGAGGAGGCCGAGGAGCAGCGGCGGCTGGTGCATCTGTCGAAGAAGAAGGCGCAGAGGATCACGCAGGAGATGCAGGACACCAGGCTGCACCTGGAGGAGCAGATGACCCGCAACAACGAGCTGGAGCGCAAGCAGCGCAGGTGGGTCGGGCTTCTCCGCCGTGTGGGTCGGGCTTCTCCGCCGTGTGGGTCGGGCTTCTCCGCGGTGTGGGTCGGGCTTCTCCGCCGTGTGGGTCGGGCTTCTCCGCGGTGTGGGTCGGGCTTCTCCGCCGTGTGGGTCGGGCTTCTCCGCCGTGTGGGTCGGGTTCTTCCGCCGTGTGGGTCGGGCTTCTCCGCCGTGTGGGTCGGGCTTCTCCGCCGTGTGGGTCGGACTTCTCCGCCGTGTGGGTCGGGCTTCTCCGCCACACATCTGCAGACGTTAACTTCCTGACGTCATCATGATAGTATGCTCTGTTTGTGCTGTTGCTTTGCAAAATATTTCCACCAGGAGACGCATACATGTGTACTATGAGAGCACCAGTTTCTAGTCTCTAGATCGTGCCCAGTCTCGCATCCTAATTTGGATGAAATCTATTTATTGGTGCGTGTGCCAGGGTATAGATATAGAAATGTGGGCCACGTATACCTAACAGATATTGCATGTCACTACTGTTTGCTTGCTGACAATGGATCTTAATTAAAACACATTCTCTGAAGACTGTGATCCTGTCTAATGTGTGGGTGGCTCTGCGCGTCGACCTGGAACCAGTTGATATTATGGGGAGTAACTCTTGCTATTTAACCACTAATGAAAGAGGTGTGCTGACTGGGCCTGGTGAGAGACTGGAGGTGGCAGCGTCAATTTCCGTGATAACTGGTTCGTCGATAGTACACATGCATCATTTAGCGGGGGAGATTGCGACTCAACGTGATGAGTTAAGCATCAAGAGTAAGTTTGTTTGGGTTTGCGAGTTCACTGCGTTCTCTGTGTGCAGGTTTGACACGGAGTTGAACATGGCCCAGGAAGACATGCGAGACGAGCATCACCTGAGAGAGAAACTGCAGAAGGAACGAGATCTCCTGATGAGCGAGAAATACACGGTGGAACAGGACGTGCAGGTACGAAGTGACTGAAGGACATTATAGGACTGGTATGAACTGACAATAAAGATATCATAGGACTGGTATGAAGTGAAGTAGGACATTATAGAACTGGTATGAACTGACAGTAAAGATGTCATAGGACGGGTATGAAATGTCACAAAGACATCATGGATCATGGTTAGGAAGTAACATGACACCTTTAACCCTCTCACTTATAAATATGTCACCATTTTATTTTTATTATTGTTTTTTTTTCTTTTCATAAATGTATATCCTAAATTTTTCGAGGAATATCGTGATTCTTATCAGGAATGTCATCAGGATTTTCATCAGGAATGTTGATCACAAATTAAATCAGGAATAAGACGAGGTTATCATGAAGGATAGACCCCGCCATAAGATTACTGTATGCATTGTCGACAATTGTCAGGAAGTTTTCAAACCTCAATGGCCATACACTTGACTGCATTTTGTCATGACAAGCCGGTGAAACTAATATGCAAGCCTAGATATCGGATCGATTGGAATATTCTATAGGAGAATATGAGATAATTTACCAGCTTAGATGTTATCTGCTGTGGTTGATTGGCTTGATCTTCAGAATAGATTGTGGAAAATTGGATTCTAATCGAACTTCTTATTACCTGTAGCTGAAATATAGGCCAAGGAATGATTCACAAATATATTGTATAATGTATATAAGTTTTATTTCAATGTTTATGCACTATGATCGTCGCGTATGGGTGAAATAGCGTACAGTAGTAATACTGACCTTCAATTATGATTGATTGGAGGTGATCAGTAACATTTGACCCCAATAACGTGCTCAGAGATATCATCTGTCAAGTCTGTCTCGCATCATTGGCCATGCACGACAATCGCACGTCGTTCTCGGGATCTGCTGCACGCGTGCGTCTCGCGTCCACATTGTCTCGGAAGACGGACACAGCGTGGACTGATATCAGTTACTCAGGCCGTCAGTCATGTCCTGGGTGCTTCTCGCTGTCACTCAACCTACAGGACGTCCGAGGCGGCCTCCAACACCCACCTCATTAGATGCACGTAGCTAATTAACGCCTCTTCCACACCTCGATGTAATCAGAGGTGCAGGCCCGATTTCTCGAAACGAACTCGAGTTTGAGATTTTAGTCAGCTGAGATTTCTCCCACTGACTCAGTGCTGTAACTTGAGGAAAATCTCAGCTGGGTGTGAGTTTTTACTCACGTTACAACATTGAATCAATAGGAGATATCTCAGTTGAGCAAAATCTCAAACTCAAGTTTGTTTCGAGTAATCAGCGCCAGGTTTATTCGGTTAATTATGTTTGATATTCACAGTGTGAAACACGTTCTGTCATGTTAATATTACTTTTTTGTTTGTTTTTGTTTTGCAGAGGTACAGGATGGATTACGAATCTCAGGTTGAGAAGAACGAACGTCTGGACAAAGAACTCAATGATCTTCTGTCTTCTGGGAAAGAAACGAACGAGGTGAGGTGTCTTCTCTTTCTCTGTGTGGGGGTTCCGCTCCACTGACATGTCATCTTGCCGAGGCCACGTGCCGCAGTTGAAAGTAACTTTCTGGAGCACTAGTCCTGATAATGATAACACATAGTAAAATCCTGATAACTCCACAGTCTCTACTAGTCCTCCGTATACCTCCAGCATTGAGACCGCCTCCGTGGCGCAGTGGTTGGGGCGTGGCCCGGAGAGGTGAAGGTCGTGGGTTCAAATCCCCGGCTGTGTCATACCAAAATACGTTAAAAGATGGTACTTGCTGTTCCCCTGCTTGGCGCTCAACATTAAAGGTGTAAAGCAATAACTGGTCGGCTCGGAGTCAGTTTAATGTTTCTGAGTGGAGTATCCATGTTAACTGCGGCATGATATACCAGTGAACTAGCACTATAAAGACTGCTGAGATACCCAGACTGGCACAAGCAATCATATGCACGTACACTCATACAAGCTGTGATATGAGCACGTTCTTGAAAGCGGCTCAAAGCCCCAATTAACAACAAACAACAACCTCCAGCATTGGCAATTTTAGTCGGGATTCAGGACAAGTGCTAATCGTAACTAAGCACTGCAGGACCTGGACATGACACTGGGGTGGACTTGCTTGTGATGTCGCTAGTTTTCCAAGAAGCAGAATGGTTCGGGGATCCGAGTACAAAACTACAGATGTGAGCTTGCAGTGAAAATGTTCAATTGTTCAGGGAGATGTTGTTCTGCTCTGTGCATGAATTAATGTGAGCCGATTGCATGGAGAGCAGAGTGAGTAAGACACAAACACGCTAATACAAGTTCCTCCGATCTCCCCGCAGGTGCTGGTGTTGAAGCGAGCCAAGCATGAGCAGGAGTCGAAGCTTCGGGAACAGGAGGAGGAACTGGATGACCAGGCGGGGCAGATCCAGCAGCTTGACCAGGTATGGGATAGCTCGGGATGGGTGCGGCGGTCGTGACATGGTGCGGTGTGGGTTGGTGTGATGACGGTGCGGTGTGATGACGGTGCGGTGTGATTACTGTACCATGTGAGATGACTGTACTGTTTGAGATGACGGTGCGGTGTAATGACTGTACCATGTGAGATGACTGTACAGTGATGATGGTGCGGTGTGATGACTGTACCGTGTGTGATGATGGTGCCGTGTTATGACTGTACCGTGTGTGATGATGGTGCCGTGTGATGACTGTACCATGTGAGATGACTGTACCGTGTGTGATGATGGTGCGGTGTGATGACGGTGCAGTGTGATGATGGTGTGGTTTGATTACTGTACCATGTGAGATGACTGTACTGTGTGATGACTGTACTGTGAGATGATGGTGCGGTGTGATGACTGTACCATGTGTGATGATGGTGCCGTGTGATGACTGTACCATGTGTGATTACTGTACCATGTGTGATGATGGTGTGGTGTGATGACTGTACCGTGTGAGATGACTGTACTGTGTGTGATGATGGTACCATGTGAGTTGACTGTACTGTGTGTGATGATGGTACCATGCGAGATGTCTGTACCATGTGAGATGACTGTACCATGTGAGATGACTGTACCGTGTGTGATGATGGTGCAGTGTTTTGCTGTACTGTGTGTGATGATGGTGCCGTGTGATGACTGTACCATGTGTGATTACTGTACCATGTGTGATGATGGTAGCATGTGAGATGACTGTACCGTGTGAGATGACTGTACTGTGTATGATGATGGTACCATGTGAGATGACTGTATCGTGTGAGATGACTGTACCGTGTGTGATGATGGTGCGGTGTTTTTCAGGCCAAGCTGCGGCTGGAGATGAGCATCGAGAAGAGTCGGCAGCAGCACCTGAAGGACTTGGAGGAGAAGGACGAGGAGTTGGAGGAGATGCGGTACAAGACGCAGAAGAAGGTACGCACATACAGGGGGAGGAGTGGGCGCGTGTCTTGGGCGGAGTCAGACTGCGGAGCCAGGGATTGAACAATAGTCATTGAGTGTGTTGTGTGGTGGGGGTGAAGTGTGTGGTAAGTTGCTAGTACATTTTTGTTCGCATGTAACTGGGGAGACCGTTCTAAAAGCCATGGTGGTTTCAGCTACACAGAAGGACCTATTGCCATAGGTTTGTGTGCAAGTCTTGTGTGTTCATCGAGATTGGAATTCTAAGATGTGTGAAAAAAATTACGAATGAAAATGATTGAAGTTTCCATGACACTGTTACAGCTGCGTCAGATCGAATCACAGGTGGAGGAGGAGTATGAGGAGAAGAGGCGCATTATGGAGGAGAAGAATAACCTGGAGAGGCAGCTTCAAGATTTCGGGACTCACGCACCTGAGAGGGACAAAGGTAGGTAACTCTAGAACTTGGTGAGGTATTCTAATAGTTATAGGATTTCGGGACTCACGTTCCTGAGAGGGACAAAGGTAGGTAACTCTAGAACTTGGTGAGGTATTCTAATAGTTACAGGATTTCGGCACCCACGTTCCTGATACGGACAAGGGCGGGTAACTCTGTAGAGGAAATTGTGTAATATGGGTATTTACAGCTATTATGGACACTAAGAGATACATCAATAGGATTTGTTCACAGAAAGACAGAGTTGGTATTGCTGTAAATATGAAATTCAGTTTCCAGATTATTAAGATTTGTATATCTATAGTTGGATATTAGGATATTATATCAAATTTCATTTCCTCAGCCGTCCCTGTACACTGCTTCTTATTTGAAATATTCTCGCCTCGACGGTAAACAACAAATGAATGAATGAATGAATCTTATTCTGCAGATACAGAGCGACGACTGAGGCGACATTTAAAGAAGACGAAGGCGTTGCTAATGGACGCCGGCAACACTCTGCAGAAGCAGAAGAACATGGAAGGAGCTAAGGCGCAGATACACCAGTTGAGGAACCAGGTGCGACGTCACAAAGTTACACCCCGCATTTTTTGAAATTCTTATGTAGAAACATAATACGAACTTTAAAATGTTACATAAATAAATCATGCCGTGGAATAATTTGATCTGTATCTATATGGACTAATAATGTAATTTAAGAGGTTAGTTTGGCAGCAGAATCTTTCAATGCTTACAATGATTTAGTATCCAATCCTTAACTCATGCGCCAATCCTTCTGTGATGCGGCAATCCTTTAGTGACGTGCAAGTGTAATTCAGGCCCCGAGGCTACTAAAGGTTCACAAATCTCCATATAATGTTTGAGTCTGAGCATGAAATCGTACTGAGAATATTTCGTAATCTCGGGGCCAGTCGGTTCTGCTTGTGGAGATTATCCTCGTCACGTGGTGTTGTTGTTGTTTTCCAGCTGGACGACGCGCAGTTCTCGATGCAGGCCGCAGTGAAGGCCAAGAAACGCATGGAGTTGGAGATCCAGGACTTGCAGCAGCAGATGGAAGACATGTCCAAGTCCAAGCAGGAGGTGTGTATGGGCGTGGATTGTAGGACGAGTCAACTAGAATATAGAGCTCATTTCTATTTCGATACTTACTTCCAAAACACATTCGAATGGTTCACTTCAATGCTGAGATTTAGCTACTATACACGGTATGTTTTTCACCAGCAAGAAACCCCAAATGTTTTCACTTTGAATAATACATTGTCGAACACACCCAATCGTAGTCCATCGCCACACGGTTGCTTATGCGTGGCGTCAGTGTGTAATTCTCCGATCTAAACCCAAATTAAATAAATAACATTTTCTTTTTTCTTTCTTTTATTTAACGAATCTGTAAGTTGAATGTATGTATTCAGGCCCCGATTTCTTGAAACAAACTTGAGCTTAAGATGTTGCTCAACTGAGATTTCTCCCATTGATCAGTGTTGTAACTTGAGTAGAAACTCAAACCCATCTGAGATTTTCCTTAAGTTCAGCACTGAGTCAATGGCAGCAATCTCAGCCGAGGGAAATCTCAAAACTAAAGTTTATTTCGAGAAAACGGAGCCCGATCGGCCCGGGTTCTGGGACAGGAATGTGAAGCTCCTGCGTTCTGTTATCAGGCGGAGAATCGCGGGATGAATCTGCTGCGGGAGAAGTCGGACATCCAGAACAGACTGGAGGAGAACGAGGAGGACCTCGGCGACATCATGAAGAAGTACAAGGCCGTGGTACAACAGGTGGGTCGCAGGTCGGGTGGGTCGCAGGTCGGGTGAGTCACATGTCGGGTGGGTTGCAGGTCGGGTGGTACAACATGTGGGTCACAGGTCAGATGGGTCACAGGTCGGGTGGTACAACAGTTGGGTTGCATGTCGGGTGGTACAACAGTTGGGTTGCAGGTATGGTGGGTCGCAGATCGGCAGGGCCACAGGTCGGGTAGTACAACAGGTGGGTTGCAGGTCCGGTGGTACATCAGTCATGAGTGCAGATCTGATACTTGGTTCGTAAGGTTGTCTGCAACACTATGCCCTGCAGGTTTAGCATGCTTCATCCTGTTCTATAAGGTATGTGGGTCCAGAAAGGCACTGGAACATTTCCTGTTTTAAATCACGAACATTAACTTTGTATGTTTCAGCAATCGGTGGATCACATGACACTTTCCGCACAGCTGCAGCAGATAGAAGACCTGGCACAGGAAAAGGAAAACTTGAGACACGAAGTAATTAGCATAGATTTAACTAGAGATGAATAGTAGCTGGTGTACATGTTTATGTATCCCGGTGCGTTGTACAGATGGCTGCCAGTCAGCACGGTTGTTCAGTGGTCTGTCTGTGTTACATTGAAGGAAGTACGGCAGCAGCATTACATTGATTTTCATTGTTAATGTGGCCAGCTTGACCGTCTCTGTGGCGTAGTGCTAATAGACCGTCGCCCAGCGAGCGGAGGGTCAGGGGGTTTAATCCACCGGTCACGTCATACCAAAAGATGGTACTCGTTGTTCCCCTGCTTGGCGCTCGGCTCGGAGTGTTAAGTGTGTCACTGGGGTATCCAATGTTCTAACTATGGCAATATATTCCAGTGATCTAGCACTATAAAAACTGGTTGATGCCCAGTCTAGCACAAGCCGTGATATGCACACACACACACACACACACACACACACATGCATACACTACATACTAGCTGTGATATGGAACCGTGATATGAGCATGTTCTTGAAAGTGGCTTTAAACCCCAACTGACAAGAACAACAGCTCAGAGACGGTGTTACGTGTGTCAGTGGAGTATCCAATGTTCAAACTGCGACATGATATTCCAGTGAACTCGCAGTATAAAGACTGGTGAAATACCCGGACTAGCACAAGCAGTCATATACACACATGCATACACTGCATACAAGCCGTGATATGAGCACGTTCTTGAAAGCGGCTTTAAACCCCAATTAACAACCAATGAGCAAGTTCTTGACAGGCTGCAGTGGACCTTGACTGTGGGTTGTTTCTGTGCCAGGTGGAGAGTTTGTCCAGCAAGGTGTCGTCGATCGAGGAGACGAGCGTGGACAAGCACTCGGTGACCAGGCTCGAGAACAAGGTTCGGGATGTGGAGGCCAAACTGGATCTCGAACAAACCACCCGGCAGAGGGTAGAGGTGAGATAGTGCAGATAGGGTGAGGGTAGAGGTGAGATAGTGCGGATAGGGTGATGGTAGAGGTGAGGCGGTGGGAATAAAGTATGGAGCTGAATTATTGGTGAGATAGGGGTGAGATAGAGAAATGATACGATTGTGAGATAGTGAAGATAAAGAGAGATGGGATGATATAATGAGATAGTGGATGATATATAGCTGAGATGGTGAATATCCTTTGAGGACAGGGGGAAAGATATGTTGATTGGCTAGAGTAGGGATAGTGGTGAGATGCAGTGAGGATGGAGGAGATATAGATGTGAGAGAGTGAAGTAAAATGACATGACGTTGAGACAGAGTGAGGGATGTAGTTGAGACAGAGTGAGACAAAGAAGGCTGGCGTGTAATCGCTGGGCGTGACTGATTTGCAGGTGCACGTGTCGCGGCTCAAGGAGCAGGTGGAGCGTGAGAAGTCTGAGAAGGGAGATCTGACCGTGGTGAAGGTCTCGTCGGAGGAGTCGATGAAGCGCGTCCAGAAGCAGCTGCGAGAGATGAGGGAGGAGATGATGGACACGCAGAAGCGGGAGCTGGAGGCCAGCGGACGGAAGAAGGAACTGGTTGGTAGCTCCACGCAGTTCACTGCTTCTTAGTCATGCATGGTTGAAATATACTCGGAGCGACATTAAACAAAAAAATCAATCAATACTGGTAGATTTATTTGGGGGGTTTAACAATTTTATTATCCGGTGACATGGAGAGTGGGGAAGAAATTGATTGAGGTGCAATGTTTTATGTACGAGACTTGTTAATGGCAATATAGAAATTTATATGGTAGTTATCTCCCTTGATGTGTTTAGGATGTTAGTGGGAGAAAATTTGCTGTGTAAACGCCATGTGTATTGTGACGTGCGTGTGTCCGTGTGCGTGCTAGTGCTGACGTACTGCTGTGTGTTGTGACGTGCGTGTGTCTGTGGACGTGCTAATGCTGACGTACTGCTGTGTGTTGTGTTGTGACATGCGTGTGTCTGTGGACGTGCGAGTGCTGACGGACTGCTGTGTGTTGTGACATGCGTGTGTCTGTGGACGTGC
>JAULBO010177060.1:0-13822 GCA_032355325.1 Clypeosectus delectus
CTACGGCAGCCGTAGAATTGCTATTGGCCGTAGAAAATTTGACCGTACGGTGGCCGTAGCAAATGTGACCTAGGCATCACTTTGGGTGATAAATAGAATATCACTCTCGTGTAAACAAATATTTAAAATATTAACACTTGTTGATAAAAGTAACAAAAATCCTCGGCAGAGCCTCGGATTTGAGTTACTTTCAACATCTCGTGTGAGATATTTGATGTCACAAGACACTCGGATGAGATTCTCTATACATGTACATACTTTGCATTTTCTAATGTAGTACAGAAACATAGACCGCTCTTTAATGACATTGCAGGACAGATACAAATGATAAGGGTTAACATTCCTCTTATCTGTGTTAGCCCAACCCCTTACCTACATGTACATGTATGCTTTCACAGAGTTCACATCAGGGTTAACCCAGTGACTTAATTACCTATTATATATTAATTGCCTATTAGCAGGATCGATATACTTCTTTGAAAGAAAAATATTAATAATTAAGTTCACCACAGAGGCACTATTTGGCAGCATCCTATATCTACATCGACATCTGATACTGTAGTATAACTATTTATACATCCATACATCCATATGCACACATCTACACGCTGAATTCTCAGACGTCTCATTATGCACAGATCAACCAGATCCAAGTATATGCGGTGTTTTAATTTTTATTTTTTTAAAATTTATTGTAAGCCAGGTACTGTAGGATTTATACCTACACCGATACACAGAGTAATTTTAGAATGGATAGTTATACAGAACTTCTTGGCCTCGGTCCGATACACACATATAGAGAAGAATTGAGGTTTGAAACGAGAGAAGCTACTATCACCTGAATCCGAGCACTAAGATCTCGCATAGCCGAGCTGCAGAATACCGGTAGTAAATCCCTCACATAATTACCAACTGTGACGGAATTAACCGGAATATTTTATTTCGAACCCAGGTATATGTAACAATTAATCTCTTTCATTATATTCCTTCGGCTGTATTTGTCCCCAATCCTTTAGTCCGAGACCCGGATCTCCGCCTATAATGACAACTATTGTATATGTATGCGAAGTAATTTTCCAAGTCATTGTCCACGAGATGGTACACTGTATCTTAATGTCCAACATGTGCATAGATTACTATTAATAATATGATACATTTCTTCCAGTTATAAGACAGGCGGCGTAGGTTAAAGAAACGACCCAGATGAGGGACACATCCTTTTTGTTTTATTGCATCATTGTCGCTTGAGACAGTCGAAGCCACGAAGTATTAACATTACAAACAGTATATTACAAGTCTATAGCGTATTTTACAAGTCTATAAGGTATTTTATAAGTATAGCATATTTTACAAGTCTATAACGTATTTTAGAAGTCTATAGCGTATTTTACAAGTCTATAGCGAATTGTACAAGTCTACAACGTATTTTACAAGTATATTACGTATTTTACAAGTCTATAACGTATGTTACAAGTGACGTCTATAGCGTATTTTACAAGTCTTCATTGTATTTTACAAGTCTATAACGTATTTTACAAGTTTATAACGTATTTTACAAGTCAATAACGTATTTCGACGTCTGTCAATTAATAGTACCCAAAGGAAACAATTGAAAAATCCTAATAATAAATAATATTGTATGTCTTGCTCATTGCAGGGCAATATTTAGATGGATCAAACGTGTACATGTACTTTCGGTGAAGCAACAGGATGCACAGCAGAGATAAGTTAGCAGATGAACACTTTACATTAGCATAACCATAAAACACTACGTGACTGTATATTCATTATAATATGGGCAACATGTGCATCTATCATATTATAGAAAAAGGAATATCAGTTTAAATTTATATTAATTAAGGCATAGTTTGTATATGCGGCATTTTGATTGAAGCATGATATAACATACAATAAAATGAGAGAGAGGGGGGTGGGGGTGGGGGGTGGGGTGGGCTGGGGGAGGGCGCCTGGGAGAGAGGGGGTGGGAAGAGGAGAGAGAGAAAGAGAGAGAGGTAGAGAAATAGAGGGAGAGAGAGAGACACACACACACAGGGAGAGATATGAGAAAGGGAGATAGGGGATATATAAAGAGAGAGAAAGGGAGAGAGGGGATATATAAAGAGAGAGAGAGAGAGAGAGCCATGGAGAGAGGGAGAAAGAGGAGAGAGAGCGAAAGAGAGAGGTAGAGAAATAGAGGGAGAGAGACACACACACACACACACACACACACACACACACACACAGGGAGAGATATGAGAAAGGGAGATAGGGGATATATAAAGAGAGAGAAAGGGAGAGGGGATATGTAAAGAGAGAGAGAGAGAGCCATGGAGAGAGGGAGAAAGAGGAGAGAGAGCGAAAGAGATAGGTAGAGAAAGAGAGGGAGAGAGAGTGAAACAAAGGAGAGGGTTGGTTGACAACAGTCTGACAATGGAGAGCAAAAAGAGTCCAATATCACCACGATATAGACACATAATTATACTAATACGCATTGCCTATAAAACATCATCATAATATACTAGTATCATATTTCAGTATATTGCTAAGGCAATTTCCGCCGTAATATATTATGTTCGTAGCTATGAATCCCTATGTTATCGAACAAGACACATCTACTGCTATAATTACGTTTCACTTTAGTATAACATATTATACAGTAGAATGCCACCATGCACTTTTCCGAGTAGTTATTAAACAATTTCTATAAGCCCCACTGACCTCATACGGTAAGTTCATGCAATACAAGCAAGATTGATTAATTGTTTCTGCACGAACGAATGGTTTTGACAAACTATGTTCTGGTCTAAGCTTATGTTCTACTTTTGGAATTGTCTGCCAGTGCGGCTATTCTGAACAGATCCGACATACACAGTGGATACACGGGAGTGACGCACACTTGTACTCATCAGTGCTGATTATGTATGTCTCAGATTGAAATAGATGTACTGATCGTAAATAGAGATTATTACCCGAGGGTCTTTATTAGATACTGTATGGTCAATATCCTACATTTGGGATAAGCATTGTATTATGCGAGCCCTTGGGGAGCATAACAGTATACATAGTGCTTATCCTCAAACCAGGATATGGACGATATCTAAAGACATGAGGTAATACTCTCTTTATTATGCAATGCGAATCTTAATCGACGATAATGTTAAATGTTAGTAGTGGAGAATGTTTGCGGCAGAAGGAATGAAATTGGGCATAGCTGTTCGTCAAAGTGCGACGTCAGTCTGCGTGACGCCACAATGTCGTCTGTGTAACGTCACATCTGACGAAGCGATTTACCCAGAGGAGAGTCAAGACAATCACTAGCCACAACCAACGAATACACTCTGACTGATGTCGAAAATATCGGTAGGCTTTATTATGCCGAGATATTGACTTTTTTTGGTGCATAATAAAACATAATTATCCGAAATATGCGATCATTCTAGCGATTTGATTGGCTGAGAGGTGTCCTGTTAAAAGTTATACGCGCCTGTTTTGCCGTCAATTATTTTACCACATTCCATTGGGAACATAATGGATGTTTGTAAACAAACATGGACGACATCAACAAACCTGACGATGACGCAAAGATTATATCATGTAAACCGGACACTACTAGAAATCAAATGAAAATTAATACAGGAACATGCGTGATTATTAACTGGGAAACGAAAAGCTTGAGTTTGAGAAACAGAACTTGAACGAGTTAAACGAGTTAAAGTATTTGTATATCTAAACACCAGTAAAATGTCGGTCTCGGAGTATACGAGAAATTTCAGCTTGTAAAAACCCGTACATCCCGGAAACTCGTTAGTATACCGTTTCAATATGTTTCAAAGACAAGATAACCGATATTACATGTACGTGTATATCGAGCGTTAACGAGGGAGGCGTCAGAAGTGATTGTTTATAGAAAAATGGTAACAGGAAATATCAAAACTGTTTTCGAAATACCTGTACATCTGAAACAGTAGATATTGGTATAATGTATAATTAGAAAGATATGTTAGGTAGTACATGTATATATTTTGGGAGACATATTGTTGTTTTCCATCGTAATTATCCCACATGTATAATATGACACAGGTCATTGTTAACATACATAACCAGATAGATGACGATACTCATGCCACTAGTATCTAAAAACCATGGAATCATTTATCTAAACAGTACTAGTAACCATATGGAATTGCAGACTTCCAACCAACCGTTCACTGCCATGTTTAGTAGATTCCCCCGATCCCCCCCCCCTCCCCCCCCGAGACACAAGTTGAAAAAACAGTGTGGTGACTTTGTTCGAATGGGTACCCGGTAGGAGGAGGTTGTGATGTGAACGTTAACCTTCTAGCTGCTGCATGCAACACGACAGATTGGGGTTGAGAGGGAACTGATTGCACACTATAGTCCATTCACCGAGGTAATAATACGTATAGGGCTTTGCGTTAAAGAGATGAGAGCGCATTAACAATACACATCATTATTACTACGGGTGGATCCAGGTGGCTGCACAGTTTGATGAGACCGCATATTATTCAGAAGATACCCCAAATTAATCCAGACATTTTACTGAAATATGATATACTTGTATGCGTTTCAAAGGCAATATTATATTAATTTCTTTTAGGTTGAAACGATTTAAACCCACGTCTACACATCGAGCGTATTTATTTAATTGGTCTTTACTAAACTGTACGCTATCACATACATGAAATAGTTATTGCAATCTATGGCTCCAATAATACTCTGACCCTGACCAGATGGCTTTCATGATGTATAATTCCGTTTCCTAGATCGATAACCGTTGGATATGTCATATGGAGATACATGCTTAATTGTGTAGGAGGATGCTACGAATACCGGGAATACTTGACAGTAAATATTACAAGGATTGTTTATGAAGTCAATAACATGTTCTCTGCTGGAGTAGTATTAGTAGTGACGTCCAAGTGTTGCATATCGGGTTGCCTCCAGGACGCTGGTGGTTAATGAGAAGATAGCGGCGATGCGACACTATCACGCGTGTTTTCTGTGTTAGATTGAAACCGGTTGTCGCATGCGGCGATGAATTAATTGTGTAAATGTACCCAGCCTTAAAGGCCAAGGACAATTGTTTTTATTTTTATTGTAAAAGTTTGCTTGTGTCAAAATAATAATCTGCACACTACTACCACTCTTAAAGACCACGGACAATTGCTTTTTAATTATTATTATTTTTTGTTTTGTTATTGTAGAAGCAGTTTGCTTGTGTCAATATAACAATTTACACACTTCTATGCCTCTTCAAAAAGACATTCCCAGAGAAATAACCCACATATTGTGTTATGCCAGCTTCTGTAACACAGTATGCAGGAGTGACGTCACACCAGGATTGTCCCACTGTAACATCGTTGCAATTCTATAACGTCACAATGTATACACAACACAGCGCCCTCAGCGAACAAACAATGACGAAGCTTAACTCGTGGTTATACATGTTGTGACGTCACAAGTTTTATCGATATACCAGTTTTCGTGCATAGCACTGGGTGTCGCATGTTTTAAGATATCATTAAGAAAATACATCGCGGATATTATTTAACAATATGAAATGCTAACATTAAAAGGGAATGCAAACTATATTGAAAGTTCAAATGTCCGTGGTCTTTAAACAAAATCAGTGCCAGTGAAATAATGCACGCAGTATTGCGTCAAGCCAGCATAATACAATTAATACATAATTATTATGTAAGAAGTTATGCAGGAGTGAGGTAACAACCGGACCGGACCACTGTGACATCATTGCAATTCTATGACGTCACAATCCATATACACCACAGGGCCTACAAAGAACAAGCAAGGACGAAGCTTATCGCGTGGCTAAGCCTGTTGTGACGTCACAGGTGTTAGCAATCGACAGGTTTTCGTGCAATGTCTGTCACATACTAATATATAACAGTAGAAGTGAATTAATATTAGATGCATATTGAAAATGTAAATGTCGGTGGAATTTGAAAAGTGCGAATGACATTTCTGTAATTACATCCAGACGTGCAGAATGGGCCTTACGTTCAATGTGGCTGTGGCTGTGGCGGTCCGTACGGTGTTCCATAACACTTGCATTCAATACATCCATTTGACTAGATGCATGGTGACATTGGGTAATGTGAGACGTATAGAATAGAATGAATCACTATCGCTCAACCGCGGTTACAATTACGAAGAATTTACCTATGTACACTGTATACACATGTTTAGACAATTCGTCAGCTGAGAACCAGGATGTTCTATGTCCATTCACTTCCGTTTTGTGTAAAACGCATTTGAAACTTCAGATGTCTCTATTCGAAAAGTGGACATAAACACTTGGTTCTCACGTGACGAATTATTTATTCCGCCAACATCATTCTGTTTTCAGTAAAACATGTTTCTCATCGTTTTACAGAATTGTATATATAACGTTTAACAATATTTGTATAATACATGTAACACATACGAAGGTGAGTTCACAACATAGCGTATACACATGCAGTACATGCAGTTCTCGGAATAAAATGTGATAATGTGTCGTACATATGCTACTTGTATTGGACATAATTATACTTACCTCCCTACGTCTTCATATACACATACCACCCAATTTAGGTTCACAAAATACCGTTCACGGAAAAAGAGATTAACTCCGAGGTTTGTTTGAGACTGATATTGAGACCGTTCTGTGTGTACACTGTATACTATATTATATACGGTATGATTACATATAGGAATACTTTTTAAGCATTCAGACATCAGATATCAGACAATACTACACACGCACACACTTCTTACGTGACAAACGTTAAAGGATACTTCCTTGGGTTTCTCAAATAGCACTTATTTTGGCCATCAAGTACTTGGCAGGTTATTTTAATAGTGTATAAATTTATCACCCCACACTGGCTTCCACGGGAGAAAGCCTCGAATCTGTGTTACTTTTATCAACTCGTGTGATATAGTTGATATCAAAAGACACTTGAGTGAGATTCTCTATATTTCCCCGTGTAATCATACACGTAGTTCCTTCAAACTTCAAGAGATGACAGAAGCATTATTCTAGTATTTGCGAAACACGAGTAAATATTCCAAATATTATATACGTTGCAATTACATGCAATTTGAACGCGTTGATGTATTTAATTATGGCTATGCAATTATGCACGAAATCTCATATCAATTATGCCTCATGACTAGCTACGGTCGTGACACCTGCATTTATAGTAACCGTTGTAGTATGCGATGCAACAGTCCCCGTTAGCTGTTGTGTCTGGTGTGGTATCTGTTGTGATATCTGCCATGCTACATGTATGGTGTGGTGTGGTATCTGGTGTGGTATCTGCCCTGAGTAGATGTTGATCGAGTGGCTGTGCAGTAACAACCGTGATATTTGTCTTTGCATGGATATGTCGTGGTATATTTGACATTAGGTTTTCGCTTCAACTTTGAAGAATATTATAACCAATGTTCACAATTAATTATGTAGCCAGTCTTTCTAAACAACATGGATCCATGATGTTGCGTATGCGCGCGCGCGCGCGTGTGGTGTGCGGTATGCGTGCGTGTATCTGCGCGTGAGTGTATATGTATGGATGACTATGACTATAGAATAGATGTTCCATTAATGTTGTGGTAGTTATTTCCATAGGTATAGTTTCTACCAGACCCACTGTGCTAAACCGACGAAGTAGTTATGTTTACTTAGGAGATAAACGGTTCCTATTGCAACTTTTCCGTGAGGTTATACTGGTTAACCAGGTGTGAATTTTATTTAGCACCGACGGATATCTAATTGATCATTATCACAGACGTGCTTCATTGGCTACCTACTGTATCCCGGCCAGGATTCACCTCAAATTACTCTGCCTGACATAAAATAGTATGTACATGGAAGGTACCCGGAATGTCTCTGAACTACTGTTCATCCATCTACACCCCAGCTAGATCACTTCAATCGCAAGATACCGTGCTACTCTCCAAACCACGCCACGCCACTCCCTCAAGTCCTTTGGTCAGCGGTCTTTTTCCCATGCGGCTCTCGTGCTCTGGAATGCTCTGCCCAATCACATCAAGCTCTCGGAGAACTTTGTCATTTTCAAGGCCAAAATCAAAACTCACTTATTTGTATCCTATTACAGCTAATCCCATTGCTTATGGGCACAATGCATTGTTTGTATTATTCTTACCAGACTGACTTTTCCAAGCGCCGTGAGCAAGCAATAATGCCTGGTGCGCTCTATAACTCTTCATATAATTATTATTATCTTTAATTTGAATTGCATTTTTTAAATAGGTCGTTGATTATTAATGCTATTATTTTGGGTTGGTTATTCTTGAGTTCGAAGTTAGTTATTTTTTTTTTATTTTATAGTTAGTTAGTTGTTTTTACAGACCCCTCCTTGGGGCGCATGGGTTGGCATAAAGCATGTGAGCTTTTGGGTGTCTAGCACCATATTCTGTTACCGCATGGTGTGCGGTATTGCCTCTTTTGCGGGGAGTTCGAAGGTGACGCCAGTCTAGTTATAGGCATCACTGAGAATATTGAATCTCAATTAGCATACGCCTGCTTGAAAGTAGACTTGAAGGGCAGCTAGAGTAGGTGTTGGAGACGGGGAAATAAAGTCCCATTCTTTGTTATTGTGAAGAGGTTCATTGCATGGCCAGCTTCGTTTGAGATCGCATCTTGAATTGGCCGGGTTGAAGTTGGGTAGCACTTTGACAATAATAATGTACTATCAATACCAAGGTTGTCGTGTTGACGTTATATGGCTCTCGAAAATAAGATACTCAGCGAAAATGTGAACGGTGGATGTTTTCGTAAAGTAATTCTTTCCATCAATGCGCTGCATGCATCTTGTAATATATAGGAACCCTCTACAAGAGTACGTCAACGGTAATACTAGCAATGTACCTGAAGACGTATCCTCCAGTTGTTAGTTGCATATTATACAGAATGGGTTGTTTCTTTTGGTTTGTGGTGCTGTTCATATATAACATTATGCAAACCTACAAAGCCAATACTGCATTGCCATCATACATGTACACCTCTCCTATATGTAGCTCTGGTATCTCGCATCAATACATTGTTTGTTTGCAACTTGTTCCCCTGTTAAACTTTACAGCACGCGTAGTTACAAACATAATTATTGAGATGTTCCTGACCCACACATTATATACTAGTACATCTATATATTTTTGTTATCAGTATTTCATCTCCTGTTATTGAATATCAAAGCTATCAAGATACAATAGATCACAGAGTAATTTCCATACTAGGGAATACAAATTTATCGATCAATTTCGAAGTATTGAATTAGATTATGTAAACTGTCTGTGTTTGTTCTGTTGTCCTAGAGTTAACTGTGACACTGCATACATAATGACATCTTGATAACATCCATCGACGTGACTGTTTCGAATTACGCATGCTAATGTAAAAAGCAAACATCGCCCCTTTGTCTTAGACCTGACAGAAGCTTGAATCAGGATTGCTCGTTAATCTCCCTTATCAGAATTCTCTATTCGACACAAACGTCAACGCTAACAACTACCAGTAGAAGCAAGGAATACACTGACACATTCTTTACAAGACAATTACGCGATGGTCAATCGAACTTTAATATAGCACGACGCTCTTGTAGGCTACAATAGTTGTAGGGCCTACACTTTGCTATTGTAGCGGGAGCCCAGTTACAACTATTGTAGCGTTACAAGAGCGTCGTGCAACCGCTGGTAGCGCTAGGAAAGCGAATTAAAAGAATTGGAAACAAATAATGTGTCACCCGAAATCGAGAGGTCCGGGATTCTGTACATGTCTTGATGTACCGTCTATAATATGATGGACTGGTTGAAAGCGACTGTAACTAACAGAACAAATACTATTACACTTTTCGATATTAAAAACAATACAGTTTCCCTACTGTATACTACTTATTCTCCTTATGTCAATGTAAAGTTAACTTACGAAATTTCTAGAATAGCGGCCCATAAAATCTTAGCTAAATATCGCAATAAAATCGACGCAGGATAATGTAGATCTCCTTCTTCCTAAATAATTAGTCTCGTCTGTAAACCACTTCCGTTAACAGGCTTGCGGTGACACCTAATCGAAGCTATAGAATTATATAATTGCTTATCAAAGTTACCGGAATGTTTAATGAACATTCATACAGCATGGTTTTAAAATAGAACTGTAACTTTGAATTTCTTTTCCATTGAACCACGAACATATCTGTAGACCACATATCCTGAACGTTAAAGCGTGGTTGGTATTTATGCTTGCAACGGTTGCTATGAATGGAGTTTGTGTCATGACGTGTTTATGTGAATGCGTAGCGCATGCACATTTTTTACCAGTTTATGTCGCCGGATTTTACACTCCCTATTGCAGCGTTGTGGGAAAACTAAATTTGCGACTTAAATTGTGATGCTCTGTCAGGTATTGATGCGGACTATAACGAAGGCACACACATACACACACACACACACACACACACACACACACACCGCCCAACAGTCCAGCTGTCGAAAGAAAGGTAAAAACATTACGAATTTATGAGTGGTACGTACAGCAGATACAAATTAATGGAAGCTGGTGACAGTGTCCGCGGTTAATCACACCGTGAAGGATTTATATCTGGGAATATATCATTTCGATTTCCTTGACAGTGGACATGAACTTAATTAAATGGTTCAGTTACACTAAGCGATTCCCTTTGTGGATGAAATTGTTCGTGGAATACAAGTATTGTTGAACTGTTTACGCCAATCTTCATATTAGAAGGTATGCATTTGTCTTCATAGTTCTGTTACATACATGTACACGTATCTGCAATAGAGCCATATACGAATACAGCTGTACAATAACAAATCAGCTGTATTGCCACTTGGAACATCGGCTACACCTATGATAATGCACTAGTAGGTTAATAGACGAGGAGTGCAAGTATGGGTTACGCTATGCCTCTAGAGTGCTTGGAATCTTTTCGGCAATTCTGCGATTTGTGTTCTTGTGGAGTCGCTAACTATTATTTCGACAGAATGTATTAGACAGAATGAGTGGAATGTCGTCATACTGTTGTTAGCGGTCGATTAATGTATAGTGATAATATAATAACAAACAACAAACATTTTCCATACTCCGTATGTAATCATAACGGTTCTATATCTCCGGAATCTTTAATATTATATGGTCTCCTTGCGCTTGCGTTGTATTCTAAACATTACACTGTGAATGCAGTAATTCAGATAAAAGTTCGGACATTTAACTGGCCAAATTAATTATTTGTATACCTCCCAGAACAGTGAAGCCCAATGCACGAATATAATTACAGGAATGTATGTGTGTGTGTGTGTATATATATATATATATGTGTGTGTGTGTGTAGTTATATATCACCCTCTGCGTAAAATCAGTAATAAAGGTATGAACACATAGTATTTATAGCATGAAATTACGAATTACTTTTGCAATACGTCACTTTTTCAATACAAAACATATGGGTTAACTGACGCCCACTCGAGGTCAAATACCAAACATGTTCGTCATGATTGAGAGGGGCACACGGTAATTATATTGACCGCACCCGTGACAACGTCCAGATGGTGACCAACTGTGTCAGTCAAATGTCAAGTTACCGCCATTTGCCGGCTTTCGGTAACACAACCCGTGTGCTGACCATCTTATAATTCATGATCACATTATTATAATATGATCCTCGTATCGGGTATACTAGTAGCCATGCCCATATGCCACAGGTCATAGGAGGTCGATAACTCATAATATCATGACGATGTTTGGCGTATCAACTGACCACTTTGTCCAGTGGACATTATGTACTCAGTTTCACCGCGGTATGGTGGTACGGTATAATCGAACCGTGAGAATATCATATACATCTAGAAGAAATATGAAGAATATTCAACAAAAGTAAATCGATCGCTTGGTAAACATCGTGTTCTGTTAATGTCGACTGTTTGCAATAATGAGTTGCTAAAACCATAGGCTACCAGTATCAGATGGATAAGAACAAAAATACCGATATCTGGTACTGCGAACACTTTCAGCTGTATCATGGCAGTTTGGAATATGTATTCCGGCACCATCAAAAGAAATGAAAACCATCACCTGTATATCATGACCTGCCGCAATGCGCTCCTATAAACACAATACTGAGAAACCGTAGTGTATACATGTAGTTTAACACGAAGCACAATAAGACGTGCAGTACTAATATCGACGCTTATTTGGATTACTTATTGATCGTACACGTATATTAAAAGTGTTCATTCGATACGAACACACAGAAACTTTGTTATTAGTACATTGTATACAATCCTATTACTTATTTATTAAATCCTGGTAAACACAGACCTGATGAGGTCAGCACACTCAGTACAACCCCAGGCTGACTTATCCGTAATTGGTAGCACCAAGAACTGTGTAGATATATCAGAACACGAAATTAAATTCTTTACATTAGATGTACTTTGAAACCGATTTCGTGTATATACGTTGCAATCGGGAAACGTCTATACGGGTCTAAAAACTGTGATAAATGTTTCACTTTGATGTATGTTTAACCTTAAGCAAATTTAAGTGATTAATGCTATCGTCAATGTCATTAACGACTGTCTGTCTATCGGATTCCGGGATTGAACTCGTTTAAACTGATACGTTTAGGAGAGTAAATAATTGTAGCTGTACTAAATACTCGAAGTATTCGCGCTGTGTTTCTTCATGATCGGAGTACTGTCTGTCCACTGTTGCTACCACCCTGTCTTAACTGTCCGAGCGCGGTCGTCACGTGATCAGCAACCTTTGAGCAGTGTCTTAACCTGATGGATGACCCGAGTGGGTGATGCTTCCATAAATGTCTGAACAGTCAGAGCAGAGTCTCCACATTAATGGCTAAAAGGTTGGATGCTGTTTTACATTACGTGGGAAATATGTGTACAGAGTATGTCCACATCCTGTGAGAATTGATCGAGCTTGTTTTTTCTTCTTTTTTAAATTTTATTTAAAACCGCTCTCGATATTATTTAGCTCACATAATAGGTTGTCAGCTTACCACTGCCTCTGCCGAACTGTTCGAGAAGTAATTCCACATTGGGAAGATATCGAAAGATATTTGGAACCATTTCTCCAATGGTGAACTGTGCGAACAGTATTCCACAAAATGGTGAACTGTTAGAGGAGTGTCCATTACGTGTGCGTTCTCGTGACGTATCCATTCCCGTGGAAGTTCAGAGGAATCTTTGATTGACTTCCTGTTGGAGTCAATACTGTGTTGCTAAAACCATAGGCTACCAGTATCATTATACATTTAATATTCAAGTATTAGGTAAATATAGTATATATCAACGCATGTACTGTACATACATACATCACTGTCATTAACATACACACAACCAGTAGCTATGACACTACTGTTAGTAGACTAGACGTAAAAACATTGACACCATTAATTACGGCAATACTACTGTTAGTGGCCTAGACGTAACCACATTGACACCAATAACGACAGCATTAATGTTCGTGGTCTACATTGGCACCGTTTGTAGTATCACTTCTGCAAGTATGCCAGATATAACCACAGTTTCCACACGATGCTAATGTAACAGAAACCTACACATCACAAAAAAAGAAGTATCGAAACAGACACATTAACACCACCTATAGGTTACGTACCGCCATTAGAAATCCCATAGACGACAGTGTTAACATATTGAAGGATAACTAATGATTCAAATACCACCAAACATAGCTTATTGCAAAGTCCAACTTCCCAGTAAAATAGGACAAGAGAAAAATACCCAT
>JAULBO010177282.1:0-10000 GCA_032355325.1 Clypeosectus delectus
ATTTATTACACATATATTTATCATGATTTATTACACATATATTTCACCGACGAGGTGTTATGTAAACAAAAGGCATTTTCTTAATTACTGGAAGTTAGATGCATTTAAATTTGTGTAGCCCCGAATTGGTGATGAATTCCTTTATCTATTTTCAATGTGCAACAGTATTACAATAAAAATACCATTCCTACTAATCCTAGTTCGATGAATTCCATTTACTTGTTCTTTCCTTTTGAGAACCTATGCTTGCATAGAGGAATAGAACTGAACTAATTAGACTGCTCCACTGAGGCTATAGGGGTGTGCTTACTTAATCCCTAAACTGGCCGTGTAACAACTGGGACAATGTAGGTGTGTAACAAATGGCATGTGTAACGAATGGGAGACAACCTTCAAGAAATACTGGTACATGTAATATCAATTCGTTTAATGCACTTATCCTGAATGACAGTGATATTCTCGTGATATTCTGACCAGTGCTCACAGTACACCGACGTTTGATTGTCTACATTCCACGGACCTCAACCCAGATTTAATTGACTTCCTCTGGTCACTCTGGGTGTCGATTAAATAAACAAACTTTACAACACATAGTTCCGTTTGTGATTGATTTCCAGTGAGGACAATCGATTAATTGCTCTGATGATTGACAGGCCATTGCTGGGAGTAACCGCATGCTTCCAATGCGAGTGCACGCTTCTTCATCGCGTCTCAGTGCTGTGGAAACTAATACGCCAAAAATGCATTACTCCCTTCACAAACCATGCATAGCGCGCGCACACACAAACACATACTATGGCCTCAAATACACACACACACACACACACACACACACACACACACACACACACATGCGCGCGGACGCCGGACATACATATACACACGCACACGATCCAAACTCCAAACCCCCAACCCCGAATTCCACCAACGTCAAATACGATTACGTTCACAAACCAACCCTAGAGCGCACACACGCTTACACACGTACACATTGACTATTGCAGTATGTATGCCAACCATAACGATGACTATCCTTAGCTGTTCATACATGAATGTACGTGTTTCTCAATTTAGATTGACCACCAGGGGCGGTATCCTATAAACTGCTTAGTTTTGAAACTTAGCTAAGCCAAAAAACTTAGTTTTCAATAAATAAAAAAAGATTAGTTTTACAACTTAGTCGAAAATGTATTCGCTCATTATATTGACGGCGAACATTGTTGTTGGCTGCCATTTTTTTTATATTTAAACTTATACCTTCCCTATGGTGATCTTATTGTCCAAACATTAATAGTTAAAATTTAACTTTGTTTTGTCGGAACTTAGTCAAAATAAGTTTTTTTCTTAAACGTATTCAAAACTAAGTTTTTTTTAGAAACTAAGCTGTTTATAGGATACCGCCGTAGTTACTCAGCAAAATACACAGATTTCCAGTAATCCACATTCAGAAATCTTGTGTTTAGAAGGCCTGCATTTCCAATGTCTGAATTGTTTAGTTTTGCGCGAAATGACTAGCGGTCATTATGTACGTGCTAAACCGCGAAGCAATGTTTTTGGGTCACGTGAGCCAATCGAATACGGATTCACCACACATGTATTTATGTATGCATGTATAGGCTACACATTAACAGTACCAATTAGCAAGTAGCCATTTCAACCAAAATGTCAGTTTCTCAATCATAATAACCTCTAAATTTCAAAACGGCCCAATTCCACGAATCTCACCCGTTGTTAAGAAATGAGAACATGTCGGCATTAAGGCCCGCGGCACGTCCCAGAGACACAAATAACGCTGGGTAGAGACAACAAGAACATTGAAAGCGTAGCTCAAACATTTCCGACGATTAAAAACAATCACTTATCAAAGACTTCAAATAGGCCGATTGAATCGCCTGTATCGTCTGCTTGCTCATCACTCCTGCGCGTGTTTTAACCTCGCCGGATTTCTCTGCACAACGCCATTGGCGTCGCATCAGTGTCAACTTAATTCTCTAAGTAATATTATATCAGCTATCAATGTAATTTCAGCCCCAGCTTGCACTTGAAACCCATCCAAAAATAAGTCTGAATGCATTTCTAGTCTGTCTCTAAACCATGTTCTGCGCACATGCACTGGCCACTGTCTAATGTCCTGTTGAACTATTGGAGATCTATAGCGGAACATTACTCGGGAGGTCTTCTATTGATATCTGCATGTAAACAATCATGAACTTATAGACACCGGGTAGTCAGCTACATGTATGTATCGATATCAGGTAATTTGGGATGACAATAAGCACTGTTCATGGTGTAATAATTATCTGCTTTAGGGCTTTTCACATTCTACTAAGTATTTATTATCTTCCCGAGTAAAGTCTGAAGTATGCTGAATTTAACCTGTAGATAACCATAGCTCTTATTACCGTATACTAGTATATTAAAGTCCACGGACATTTGAATTTTCAATATAGTTTTCATTCCCTTCTAATGTCAGCATTTCATATTGTTAAACAATCTCCGCGATTGGTTTTCTTAACGGAGATCCTAGTGTGTCGCGGTGCTCTCTTGAAGTGCACGATCGTTATAATCTTCGTCATTGCTTCTTCTCAGGTGGCGCTGTGTTGTGTATGGATTGTGACGTCATATAATTGCAATGATGTCACAGTGAGCCAGTCCTGGTGTGACGTCACTCCTGCATACCTTGCTACAGAAGCTGGCATGGCCAAATATGTGCATTATTTCAATGAAAATGTCTTTTTGAAGAGGCATATTAGTGTAAATTATTATGTTGACACAAGCGAACTACATGTACTTCTATACAATAAAAATAAAATAAAAAAAAGATTGTCCGTTTACTACAGAGTCTCAGACATCACATTTTTACTAGTAGACTATATATAGTATAGATATCAATTGTTTTTTCGGTCGGTAACTTCCTAAATAACGAGAAATCGTTCCCGAATCCTTGCAAATTATAGTACATGTATGTTGAAATGAATGTGAGACAGAGGGAGAGAGAGGAGATAGGGAAAGGAGTGGTGACGTGGCATGTATGTATGTATGTATGTGTCTGTGTGTGTGTGTGTGTGTGTGTGTGTGTGTGTGTGTGTGTGTGTGTGTGTGTGTGTGTGTGTGTGTGTGTGTGCGCCCGCCCACGTGTGTGTGTATGCTGGATGTAATAAATGGAAATGCTAGACCGCTGCGATATCTCTCATTACAAAGCCACCCTCGTCTTCCCCGTTACAAGAGATAATGTGATATTCACTTCATTCTTTGTACTTAGTGTTAACTCCGAGGTAGCGCCCTCGTGCAGAATGAAAAATGACCCACTGTACAAACCAATTACGTTCGCTAATTCGGAAGAGTGTCACGAGTGGGTAGATATTGTGTGTGCTCTGAAGTTTGTCAAAGGCTAACACCGTGGCCGCGTAACTAAAACAAATGCCTTCAACGGTACCAAGAATGTTATTTCGAACATCAGTAGGGCGGTCTTCCTCACCCCTGACCGGTATAATTTGGTATGTGCATATATGCAAATTTGATGCGAATATATTCACACCTTGTTGTAATAGGATGTACCCGTAAAAATCCGGTGGACTGGTATTTCTCTAGTATAGGTAATTATTGAATTACCTGAATATCGTTTTGGAAGAAGACACTGTATGGTCTATATATATTCAAACAAACAAGCAAATTCAAACACAAACTCATACACAAACACTCATACACACACACATACACAAACCTATTCCAGAGTCGATGTTCTGACTTTATGAATCTGTCCAATCAGATTCGTGTGGTTTTCTTCATACAGGGAAGACAAATTGAATGTTCTCCCTGGCCAAACACTCGACGTGACGTTTGTAGCGTTACTGAAACTGCATTAACTGTCTTCGTTTTTGATCCCGTCGGTTTGTTTAAGATGGAGCCTCGACATGTCATGACATGTGGCACGAGACAAACGAAAGGAAATTAAATGAACCAGCGATTACCATCAACTAGTGTCTATCATATGCTTACATTCTGCTCTACGTTCTCGATATGCATTAGTTCCAGCTCATAAATAATTAATTCCACAGTCCTTTGACGAGTTTGCGCCGCGTCGGTTTCGAACCGGAAATGACCCCCCACGAAACTAGATTTCTCGTGATGTGTAGCATCTTCTCAATCACCGTAGAAGTCCTTGCGCTACACAACCGCTGTAATCAAACGGAGTAATTGATCAGACGGCACCCAGTCAATGAAGCACCGGAAGCTCCTTTTAGTAATATATTTCACGTCTGAATACATAGCAATGTGAATTACTCATTGTCCCAAGGTTGATCGAGTTGCTGAGTGAGTGAGTTTATGTGGTACTAGTATTCCATATGTTTTAATAGACCTGAGGTCGAAACCACACACACACACACACACACACACACACACACACACAAACACACACGCACACAAACACACGCATGTACATGTACACACATACATAAACGCACAAACACCCAACCCCGCGCACATGTACAGACATACACACACACTCTCTCTCTCACCTTCAGCGTCGTACGGTCAAAGGTTACCAGTTGTCATTAATTGCTCCATGTGTTATTTATTCAACTACATGTACGATTATGTGTATATCACGGTTCACATCACGTATGTTTAACAAATGTCGTGAACGTGACAATACGGCTGTGAACATACCAGGAAAGAGGTACAAGTCGGAGTCAATTAATTATAAAAGAAATAGTGTCATTCGAAAAATGATGTATGCATGAAGACAATATTATTTACTATGTGATCAGGGAATACTGTAACATGCATGTCCATTGCCATCTTCGCACCCCAGGGGTACTTTATTCCGTATACACTGCATTGTGTAGAGTATACGGAATAAAGTACCCCTGGGGCGCGAGGATGGTCCATTGCATGTGACGAATGCAATGTATATGTTAGCTTATTTACGATAAATGTGTGTCCTGTGATTCAGGTACTATTTTGTAAATGCAATTGACTTGCAATCTGTATCTCATCCTCGCACCCCAGGGGTAGTTTATTCCGTATGCACTACATTCTACCATGACTGTAGTGTATACATGCGCGATGCTGATTGATCAGTTGCCGAAATTCTCCGGTATCAAATTGCAGACATACCAGCGGCAGATTCAAGTTGACCACATGTAATTTCACAGGCGCATCACTCGCTTACACACATGTATGTAAATTAATACACGCGTTTGTAAACAAGATGGCGTACAGTATCGATAGTGTCGGTAGCTTTCAGATAACTTCCAGGGAAAACCATGCATTTATGCCACAGCTACATCTTTCTGTCCCGTATTGTCTTTTCGCAAATATCTATCCAAATTACATCCACAGAACCAGTCCCTTTTCCAACAGCCTCTCACATGTGTAGCAAACATTGACACAATTTGGTACACGGCTAGAAATTATGTCGACATGATGAAATGCATGCATATCGAATGATTGTCATCTGAGTAAAATATACACAAACTATTGCGTCAGGGCTACAACAGTCACGATATTGTGACATGCTGGTGTAGAGGCGAGTGAAATTATGAGAATTACTGGCCACAAATCAGTTTAGCGATCCACCAGCAGCCCCAAAACGCCGATACTGGCAACAGTGAAAACCTAACTTCAGTATTGCCTGTTGTTGATCTAACCTGCGTAGTAGTGAGTTTGATGAAATAAAATGAAGGTAATATGTAAATTTGTATAGGCGTTCATACAATTTTGTGTGAATAATAATAGAAATGCATGCAATTTTGTGTGAATAAATATACAAAATCTTAATTTTCTTTTTTCAATCTCATGCCATTCTATCTGTCAATTAAAGGGAATCATTTTGTCATCTCAGGCTTTTTAAAATTTGACTTAGTGAACTGAAATTCAATGACAAAATCAGGTAATATACAGATTACCTGTAACATATATACATAATATATCGATTATTTCTATGCGTAGTCTAGAAGATCTTTACTTAAAAACTTAAGTGGTGCAGGTTATAAAAACACAGCGTACAATATTACATGCGAATCTAGGAAGTCCTGGAATTATATCGCGTGAGATTATAACATAGCATGTAAAATACACTATGGCGTCGTCATATTGTTTGTTATGTCGATAATTTTCTCTCCAGCATGAAATGGAGATTGTTTGACATGCAGCAACATGTACGGCTTCAACGTGACATGAACATTTCCATCAGGGTGATTATTTCCAAGGTTATTTCGATTTCGTCATCTTTCAGTCGTTATGGGAAGTGTGTTTGCAAACCGACAAGGTGTTTGTTTTTCATTTTGTCTTAACAAAGCGAGTGAATGGTGGGTATAGATTAAAGAGATTTAAATGTTGGTTCCATTTAAATCATTGTTTTTTAATCACATGATAATGATGAGTTGTAAAAGTTCACCTTTTCTGTCCAATATCTTGTGTGCATCTCATATATAAATTATAGTTTAATTGGCCAATGTAACATATCAGGCTTTCTTCTGTAGTCATTATTTTAATATTTATGATTAATATTTTAAGTGACAAATTGAAAATGGTGGCATTGGTTGTGTTTTGTTATATGTTATATACAGATGTTATCATTAAAACAATTACTATCGTGTAAAAGGTACTATATATACTTCTATTATGCGGATCCATGTTGGCGCTTGACCTTGCACACTTAAGTACATAGTGTCATTTGTTATACAATTAAACATGAATTATGAAGTATGACCGACGTATGATAACCGACGTATGATAACCGACGTATGATAACCGACGTATGATAACCGACGTATGATAACCGACTCACCAGCAAGGTAACAATAACAAAAATACCTGCGATGTTTTAATACGCATACATATTCTGTTTGCATCGGTTTAATAATATGTGCATGTCTTATCACCAAACCACGCTCGCGTTTTACATGTATATCAGCGTTCTCATTCAAAGAGAGTTGAAATGTTTCAGTAGATTGCCCCGTTGCTCGAAACACGTGTACACTACACTAGTCTTGCTATTTTTGCGGGAGCCCAGTTCATATACTCTTTTGTCGAGCAACGGTGACGAATACACATGCGGTCTGAGATCGAGAACGTTTTTAAATAGCGTGGAGAAAATTACACGGTTATTGCAGTTGAAACCACAACGTCCGCTGGCTGTATCCTTTCTCTTACGCAACCTCCTGTGTGGATTCTTCGTTTAGCTCTGTCGTGCCGTAACTGCTTTGCATTCTTATATAATGGTAGCTCCTACTCTGTTGACGGAGGAGAAAGCATTTAGCTGCGTTCGTAGCGGTTGTCCGGGCTTAAACGGGTTTTTACTATGGCAGGAAATGACGTCGAAACTCGATTTACACCCTTTCGAAAAACGCAAACCAGGTATCATTCAAGTTACGGGAGCCTCCCAAGATACCAGGGGCCGTATTCTCGAAACTTCTTAAGCCCTAAGAAGTTCGTAAGTACTAAGAATTTGCCTAACTGGTTTTCTGCTTATGACAATTTTATAGAGACCTTTCGAGAATACGGCCCCTTCTTTAGACTTAAGAAGTTTCGAGAATACGGGTCCAGTAGTCTATGATTGTACCCGAGACGTCTGCCCAACTTTAAACTGCCTGTAACATAACGTATACAAGTATACAGATGTAGTGACCATTAAAAACTGACCAATGAATGTGCACTGCAAGTCCAACCAAAGACAACAATACCGGCCTTCGTATACTACATCATCGTAATGGAATAAAAACGCATATTGATGGTTACCAGTCCGTCAGCTCGTTGTGGGTCATGTATATATCGAATTATTAGCCCAGTTGTTTCAAGTCATGGCATAGCGTATCGATAAATACAATAGAACATTGAACTAACAGTTGACCAACTTTCGCCACGTGAATCCATTGGTTGTTCGAATACCTAGATACGCTGTCAAATTGATTTTTGCGCACTGTACATGTAGGATGGTAAACATAAACAACCAGAGAACTTAGCTGATATGATAATTATACTAGTATTACACGATGCTGTATCCAGAGGTGTTAATCTTCAGGTTCATCTCATTATTTGTCCTCGCTTCAACTCGGGCAATTAATTAATATACTATTTTTATAGTAGATTTAATATTATTACTGGCTCTAGTTTCAAAATGGCGTCGTGTGTCGTGTTGATATGATCGTACATAGACAAAATGGTGATGATATATGTATTTAGATCTTGACAGTAGATTTATGCGAACAGCTGTTCATTGTGAAGTCAGGCGAACTTTATACGCATAGTTTTTCGAGTTGTCAATTATAAATAATTCTGTAACCGCCAATAAATCAACTACGTCTAGCTCAGCTAGACCTTGGATACGCTGAAAGCGGGCATGTTTATTTACTAAGGTTGAGGAGCACGTTCTTAAAAGCGGCTTTAAGCCCCAATTAACAACAACAACTAAGGTTGAGCATGTGTGTTCGGTCGCATGCAGTTGCATGTACTAGACATGCGCAGTTGCAAACTAGGTCATTACTATTGTTGGTGATCGAACTCACTCCAAATAATCGATGCGGTGTATAACGTTTTTATACTCCCGCCACGTGCAGCATGTACACTGCTGCATGCTTTTTATATGACATTGGATAGTCGTCTAATCTCCTGCGACTTTTGCCTGTTCAACTTTCGCGATCATGTTTACAATAATGAGTATGCATGTCAATAGTAATGATGTAATTCTTATAATTCATAATTTATTGAAACCTGTCGGCAAGATAAATGTCACATGGGGTATACTAGACTAGTATGTGTTGTTATGCGTCCAGTGTGTGAATTTATACCCCGAGCGGCATTCTTTCATGGGGTTTATGTTTGAGGTCAATATAACCATGCATGTGTTATTATTGTTGTTATTGTTGGTTATTAGTTGCATGTTGTTGTTTCTTTTCTTTATTTGTTATTTGCAGAATACGATTCTTGTACACACACACACCATTGATCTTGTAAGTGGAGTGGTAAGACGTCATATTGCAAACCTCAAGTTTCAAGTTCTAATCTCGTCCTGGAAATATTCCAAAATTAATATTCATAACAAGTTCCGCGTGCTGGCTACATGCTTGGGAGGCAATGCGTATGCGACAGTGACGCATCGAGGTAACTATAGCGAATTATAGATCATAGAACACAGGACATGGAGACGTGTGCTATACCGCATATCGACCATCAAGTGTTTGGAAACTTTCCGTGGCGCATGTACGTTTTACGTTTACGGTGGGGCAATACAAGCCAAGAGCTACTGTATACAGATATACACGGCGCGGCTGCCTTTGGGATATGTGCGGCTAAAAAGGGATGGTCGTGGCCTTGCGTTTCATTATTTGCTGTCACAGTGCAGGCTATGAAAAGATGTTCCAATCATCTCATAGCATTTAATATTGCTCCTAGAGCAGAAACACATGTTCAGGAATTTCAATAAGTGTTCATTTGCTTAGAAACAGACTACTCTGAGGATGCGTGTAGTATATACTCGACAGGTGTATTATTGCATACATAACATACATGTATACACATACAGTATACATGTAGGATAGCGCTACGTGAGAACTTTGAACATCACATATTCCTACGCTAACCTAAAACACAGATTTTATGCAGGGTTCGTTCTAAATTAGGAATTATTGTCACTGTTAGTATGTCTTGTATGCATGTGTGTACGTGCATGTGCATATGAAGTTTGTGCACGTGCTATTCTGAGTATTTCACCAGTCTTTACAGTGCTAGTTCACTGGGATATCATGCCATAGTTTGAACATGGATACTCCACTCAGGCACTGATTCCGAGCCGAGCAGTCCTTGCTTTACCCCGTTAATGCTACGCGCCAAGCAGGGGAAAACAGGTACCATCTTTTAACGTCTTGTAGTAACGCCAACGCTCTAATAACCACTACGCCACGGAGTACATGTAGGTTGTAGTAGTTGCAGTAGTAGTAGTAGCAGTAATAATAGTAATATAAATAGTAAGTGTTTGTAGTAATAGTAAGTAGTA
>JAULBO010177393.1:0-13813 GCA_032355325.1 Clypeosectus delectus
ATATACACACACAAACACACACACATGCATACACTGCATACAAGCCGTGATATGAGCACGTTCTTGAAAGCGGCTTTTAACCCCAATTACCAACCAACCAAATCCTTGTCTTCCTCACTTTTGCATATATGCAGCTTTTGATGAACATTGTTGCATAGTGTCCTCATTGCCATTCAGGATGTCGACATCAAGCGGCAAGGTGCAGCCTCTGCTTATGCCTTCGTGCAGTATGCGGACATAGTCAGTGTCGTGAAGTCCTTGAGGCAGATGGAGGGCGAGCACATAGGAGCCAACAAGGTCAAGGTAAAATTATTTATTTTTACAGGGTCCGACAAATTTGTTAATATTTTTGGTGGCCCTTTGGGTCACCCGATCTGAAATTCTGGTGGCCCATGTTCAAAATCAAGTAGCCTGGGTTACCTCCCCATTTGCTGTGGACTTCGGAAATACGTACCATACGGCAAATTGCATTCTCGTCATGATTTTCTGATACAAATCGACGTACACATTAAAATTACAGAACTCAATATTTCTGTAAGCCTACAATTTATTAACTTCACATTGTCTATGTTTGAACACTTTCTGTATCAAAATTCCAGTGGCCTAACGATCCACTGTAGTGTTAATAGCTGGTGGCCCTACACTATTTCTAGTGGCCCCGGGCTAACGTATTTGTCGGACCCTGATTTATATAGTCTTGTCGTTACAATTGGCAAGACAAATGTTAATTTACGTTTATATGTAATGATTATTTAATGTGTTTTTCCGCAAAGAGTACCCATGTAAATCTGACCATTTGTAATATGCTTGTGAATCGGCGATCAGCGCGTATTGGTGAAATATTCTCGCAACAATGTTAAAATAACAAGTCGATCAATCAATCTATCGTGTGTGGCGGCCGTTGGACATTAATGAAAAAAACAAATGTTCAATTTATTCCATGGATTAGATAGACACCTTTAATGTATTTCGAACTCCAGTTGAATATAGCCTTCTCACACATAATGTTTCTCACACCAAACAGCTGGGCTTTGGGAAAAGCATGCCAACTAACTGCATTTGGCTGGACAACGTTGGCGACAATGTTGGCGACAAGTATCTGTGCCGCGTGTTTAGTCGCTATGGAGAAGTCAGTCACGACGTCATCGACCGAAACAAAGGGCGAGTGCTGATCTATTTCAACAATTTGGACGATGCCCAGTATGCGGTCAATGAGATGAGAAATCGCAGCCTTGGTGGAAAGAAAATTCAGGTACGTGTCGCATATTGTAGGAACGCCAATAGATGCAAAGTCTGTAGAAGAGTGAAAAACAACGTTGCTGAATGGAGTATTATCATTCATACCCCTGTATCGGTTCACCTGCTTCCTGTTACAAACACACATGGAGTTTAATGTGTTTAGTTCCTCAGAATGATATGATTGGAATAAAAGCAGTACCAACAGTAAATAAGCTCCTTTTTGTACATAATTTTGCATATACTGTATTTCATGTGTATACTACTCACTTTGGCGTAGTGGTTAGAGCGTCGGCTCGGAGAGCGGAAGCCGTGATATGAGCCCGTTCTTGAAAGCGGCATTAAACCCCAATTAACAACAACTACTTTGGTACCTCAAAAACATAGCCCTCACGTGGCGTGAGTTTTACACAAGATCACTAAATTCTAAAAAAAAAAAATACAAGCCTTGATCGAAACCACATGTTGGCCATTTCTTCAGATCAGTATCAAAACAATAACATGTGTCGTTTCCATGTTTAAATACCAACGGCATACTAGTACTTTGAGTCACAGCCAATCTATAGCTTCTCGGTGTTTCTTTATTGCACACTTCCTTGCATTAACATTTTTTTTCAGCAATAAGGGTTGCGACTAAATACACCAGTAGACTGCTATCAAACGTTGCAACTGTGTCCTCTAAAATTGTTTCTTTTATTTTTTGTATTGGTAGTTCGTCATATTTTTAGCGAGAATTTCATTTTTTACATAATAATTAAAACAGGGTTAAAAATTGTTGAGATTTCTTTCCAAGTATGACTGATGCTGTCTCAATTTAACATTTCACTGACAACTTAGTCATGTTTATCGCAATGTCTATTCATACTTATAAACCTGATTTGAATGATATCAGTCATACTTTACATTTGGTTATAGACTAAAAACTTCAGTATAAATTAATTAGATATCTATATTTAACTTAAAATCTTTGTTTTACATGGATTAGAATTGCCAACATATTAGCCATATTCTAACGATTTTCATTATGTTAGGAAATGAATATCCAATGGTGGAAGCTAGAAAATGAATATTCAATGGTTGAAGCAGTGTTTTCTGTCTGTATTTCTTCTTAAAGTTGACTTCTTCATAACCATCCTTGACTTTTAACAGTACTGTATCATTAACTATAAACACGGTGAAATGTAGCCTGAAGAAATATTTATCATCAACAACCGTCTCGACAACAGCAGGAAGAAAAAAATGAGTGAAATATTCTCACAGCGACATTAAGCAACACATCCATCAATTCTTTACTTTACACTGCCTCGTGCGTTGCTGCTTTCAGATTGACTTTGCCAGTCGGGAGTGTCAGAATAAGTTCTTCGACAAGATGGAGAAGACTGGTCAGCTCCGACCCGGGGAGTGGCCGGACGAGAGGGCTGGTGGGAGGTTCCGAAGGAGCGGGGAGTTTGTTGAGGCCACCTTCCCGGAGGAGAGGTCAGTGTGCAATGTGTCGGTCCCACGCCATTACCGTGTTGCTCTCTCTCTCTCGGCACCAGTACCCGGGTCGTCCCGCTGTTGGACGTCTTTGTTGGACGTGGTTAGGGCGCAGGCCCGGAGAGCGGAAGGTCGTGGGGTGTAAATCCTCAGCCACGTCATACCAAAAGACGTTAAAAGGTGGTACTTGTTCTTCCCCTGCTTGGCGCTCAGCATTAGAGGGGTAAATCAGTCAGTATAGTGTTTTTGAGTGGAGTATCCATGTTCTAACTGCAGAATGATATACCAGTGAAACTAGCACTATAAAGACTGGTGGAATACCCAGACTGGCACAAGCAGTCATATGCACATACACACATATATACACTACATACAAGCCGTGAAATGAGCACGTTCTTGAAAGCAGCTTTAAACCCCAATTAACAACAACTACTACAACAACAATGTCTTTGTGGTCAACTGACCGACATTATAGGAATTTAACATTGTCAATAAACAGTTAAGGCTGCTTCCTTCAAACTCGGTCTGTACCATAGACATTTTACTAGCCCAAAGTACGGACATGATTTGGTGATAACATACCTGATTGCCTGATGCCATTGTTCATGAAAGTCATTGAGATCAATAAGTCTGTGTCTTGGTGTTGGAGAGAAGTGGAAATGGACCAATATGTAATTTTAATTAGATAGTCTTCTTGGCTTTAATAAATTACATGATTAAATAGGTGTATAATAAATTGTATGTTGTAATAATATTTATAGCCTTGCTAAAGATGAATCCAGATGGGAAAATGTGTTAACATTGACAGTTGATTAACATTAGCATTGATTGTTGGCAGTTGAATAAATTGAAAGATTTCTCTTTCAGCACGCCGACAAGGACGTTCAACGCGACACCGCCATTCAACAAGAAAGCTTTCTTTCGCGCTGCAAGCAGGACCGGTAGAACACCCTCCACAACATTCAGAGAACGGGTACGAAGCACTGGTGAAGCATTCACTGAAGAATTTCCTAACAATAGAAGACAAAGGTGAGTCGAGAATTACAATCATATTGTTTCATGAGCTGAACCTGATCTTAATCTCTACATAATCCTGCTTTTGACAATGAAGCTCAGCCATATTTACGTTTTGACGCTTGCCAGCCAGATTTATTGGTTATTGGTTCCTTTCCATTGCAGGTCCACTGATGGGTTTTCTCAAGCAAGCGGTGACTTTTTCAAACCTGAGGATTCATACGAGCAAGAGCTGCGAGAGTACGGACATAGCCAGCGGCAAAGAGAACGGGGCCACAGCAGTCCTCACCGCACGGAGGAGCGCTATGACGAGCGTCCGTCACGGCGGTCATCGCGCGACGTGTCACTGGAGTCGTACGATGACCGGAGTAAGGACAGACTAGACGTGTACCGGCGGAGCGAGAGCCCTGGCAGTGACCGGAACTCATATCGCTCCGAGGGCCGTTTCCGGCCACGCTCGGACGAGAAAGTGTTCACTAGAGACAGGTTCGAACTGGAGAAGCACAGAGACTACGACTTGCATAGTGAGCCCAGCAGGAGCCAGTCTCCGGCATCATTCCACAGCCCTACCAGGAGTCCGACGCGGCGGAAAGACGACGAGTTCTCCAACCGCTCGCACACTCCTCCGACACCTACGGAGGAGGAGCCACCCATGTACGGATACTACCCTAACGACTATTCACGGAAATCCCGCAGTGAACGGAGTAATTCGGTCCATCGACATGTGTCCATCGACGATACTGTGCTAAAACCGCAGCCGTTCAGTGTTGTGTCTGTGACTGCGGGGAAACCTCAGTCGGAAATTGTGAGACTACCCGAGAAGATTTCTTCTCGCAAGCGCTGTTATGAAGAAGCCATTCTGAACAAAGACCTTGCTAAGATTTCCAAGAAGTTGGAAAGGAGCGAAAGTCATGGTGTGACGTTAAAATCGCCTGCATCCAAAATCAGTGTGACTAAAGCTTTCTTAATGGATAAATTAAGACAGGATAAGTCTGATAAATCACGTTTAATACCCAAAGCATTCATGGAAGGACCTATATCCGGGAGCCCGGGCTCCACTAACAGCCACGCAGAGTCTGAAAATGGTTCGTTGGGTGAATCAGACCTGCTGGAACTGAACAGTAAGAAGGTCCTCATACTGCAAAAAATCCAGCAGTTGGAGGAGACCTCTGAATCCGTGGACGCTAATTTGAGTGAGGATGTGCGCAATGTGGTGGCTAGGAGACTGGATGGTACCAAACTCCTTAAGGGTAAACTCGAGGAGAAGAAATTGGAGCTGGCAGAAGAAATCAAGAAAATTGACAGCACGAAGAGTTACCGTAAGCAGATGGAGAGGTTGCGTATTCTCGAGAGTAAAGTAACTGCTGATGACCTGGCACGAAGGAAAAAGTCGCCTTCTGCTATCATTCCTGTGATAACCAGCAAGCTAGACGACAGTGAAGGAGAGGACCTGCACATAGAGTCCCCAACAGATATTCCTTCCAGTTTCCGGCAGCAGGCAAAGCGTCGGAAATACGAGGTCAAAGACACTGATTTAAGTTTAAAAGTGCGCTCATATCGAAAAAACGATAAATCATTCAGTAGTGACGATGAATTTGCTGATAAAAGTGTGAAAATTAAGGATATGTCTATGGATTCGTATAGCAAAAATGTGAAAGTGCACGATGGGCTTTCGAAATTGGATGTTGGATATTCAGGGTATTTCCCATTGTCAAAATCTCCCCGACATGACATTCATGCTCCCATGGAGCTTGCTGAGCGACATGACAAGAAGTCTATCAACCTGCCCATAATCATAAAAGAGGAATCGGATACAACCTTGGAAGATCCCCGGATAAAGAGACATCACCATGTGTTTGATGAACGGATTACCTCGTCTGTGTTTGGCAAGGCAATTTCACCTCATGTTGTGCCAGCGGATAGCTCTACGACGTCTCCCAAAGAAGACAACTTGACTTTTGTGATACACAACAGCCAGGAGTACCTGAAAAGTCCCAGGCTAAGTGAGGACCTAACTGTGAATTATCATAACGACGATGTGGTTGAACACAGTCCTAAGGATATGAACATTACAACCAAGTCATGGACTAGACCTTTACCGTACGATATGGATACCTCTCCTGTGGAATTTACTCCTGAGAAAGGTGTGTCTGACAAAGAAGGTGTTGTTGACTCTACCTCTGTGATGCTGGCTATCAGGGGGGAAATTAGCCCCTCTTCAGCTGCCTTGGATGCTGATAAGGTAGCGGAGAATTATTCATCAGATAGCAGTTTTGAAGATCCCAAGACACCAGGTGAACTGAGTTTGGAGGAGAGGATACGTATTCTAGATGAGAAGATGAGTAACCCTGTTCTAAACAAACCACTTGACACTCATCTTCTTGGCCCGAGTAACCCCAGTCCCACATTACCTGCCCCTCTCTCATATTCAAAATTCAGGATACGGAAGAAACAAGATGCATCACAGAGTCCTGGTTCGGATGACAAAAAGTCTGAGCCATCTGACATTGTGAAGCAGCTGTTGTCCAGAAGAAGTATTCTGGATCAGGACTCCAGACGTCTCGAGCAGATTAATGAAAAATATGAGCCCAAGGATGTGACAGTGACATTGGCTAACTCTCCACCTAAGACATTTCCTCAGATACAAACAAAGGCTGCTATGAAGCAGATGCCTGTAGCATCCATGACAGGTTTGCAAGGGTTAATGGGTTCCTTCAATCTGGATGGTGGATCAGTCGGCCCATTCCAACAGCCATCTACTCCCATATCCCACCCAGTCCAATCACCGATGCCAGCTCACACTCCAGTACAGCCGTGCCCAACTACTGCAGCTTCACCACACCATGTTTCAACACCTGCAGTGCAGTGTACAGCACCTACAACATCTAGTCATCCTCCACCACAATTCACGACACCACCTTCACCAATGCAGGCAACACAACAGCAGACATCATCTACCTCGACACTTCAACATCACAATCCTACATCTGCTGTCAGCACCCCACAGACATCTCCACCACCTGTCAATCAGCAGACAAAGGTTCCAACTGCTGCTGTGTTTAGTGGTTCAATTAAGTCGGGTTCATCATTTGGGTTCCAGATGCCAAGTGTGATACCTCCCAAGACTCCATCTAGACCAGTTGAACACCATCAGCAGGCACTGGTGCCTAGTCCAATGATAGAAAGTGATCCCGTGTCAGAAGCTCATCCTGAGGTAAATCAGCAGAAAGGTGTAACAGGTATCTCCAGGGAAAGTGCGCCAAGCTCAACCGCAAGTGTGTCTATTGCTCCAAATCCAGTACTGACACCAGCTGCCCTGAAAGAAATGCATAATTTCAGTCCTCCAATACAGAAGAGAAGAGTGTCAGGTTCCTTCTCGCCCCCTATGTGCAACAGTCATGAAGAGCCAATGGACAAGCAGTCTTCATTACCTGTAGCACATTCACCTAAAATTAATTTGACATCTTCAAACAGTAGTCAGTCCACAAATCCTGTAGATGTCCCACAAGAAATTAAGCTAGAGCCTCCTGTTTTGATACCTGCAAAACAACCAATCGAACATCATCTCCCTCCCCCTCCTAAGAAAGAACCATCACAACACAAAGATGACAAAGAAAGGGAAGCTAAGCATTCGATACCTCCAGTTCTGGTGAGATCCAAGTCTGGTAGTGATGACCGGGCCTCCAAATCAAAGCTGACATCACAGAGTAAATCTCTAGATTTAGTGGATAAAAAGCCAGAGTCTTCAAGTGAAAAGAAGAAGGAGTCATCTCACAAAAGCCATGAAAGTCATTCGCAACATTCTTCAAGTCATAAAGAGAAGTCTGATGTTAAGAAAGAAGGCGACGATAAACATCACCACAAATCATCGTCTTCATCATCTGGTGACAAGAAAGCGACAAAGTCTCACAGTCAAGACAAAGAACATAAAGAAGACAAGAAGCACGATGGATCTCATAAAGACAAGATGCGACATGACTCTGGAACCAAAGGCAGGAGTCACAAAGAAGGTGATTCTTCGAGCAAAGAGAAGACTAAACCTAAGCACAATGATAGTAAGAAGGACAACAAAGATCACTCTGTAGAGAAAACGAAAGCTAAAGATAAAGGCCATGATGACAAAAAGCATGATGACAAAAAGCACGACAAAGACAAGAAAAGTGAAGATAAGAAATCAGAGGACAGAAGAAGTGAAGACAAGAAAGAAGACAAGAAACATGATGACAAGAAAGATGATAAGAAAACAGATGAAAGAAAAGATGATAAGAAACAAGAAGAGAGGAAAGAAAGGAAAGAGAAGACAAAAAGCAAAGATACCAAATCAGATAAAACCAAATCCTCATCTCAAAGTGATGGCAAGACCGATAAAACAGCAAGCAGATCTCAAGAAAAGTCGAGTAATGATCACAAGAAAACGTCGTCATCATCATCATCTAAGGACAAGTCATCAAAAGAAGCTAAGGATCAGAAGAAGAAGACAAAAGATTCTGACAAATCTGACAAATCTGACAAATCTGACAAAAGCTGTAAAAGTACTCCTAAATCTGAGAAGAAATCTGATGGACATAGAGAAAAATCAGATTCTAAAAGCAGCAAAGAGAAAGTAGACAAGAAAGAGGAACAGAAGAAAGAGAGAGAGAAGGAAAGGAAGGAAAAGAAGGCTGCTGCCATTGCAGAGAGGAAGATGTTGCAAGAGTTTATGTTCGATGATTTTGAACCATATGTCTCCATGTATGATAAGGTAAAGAGGCGATCCTTTGAGAAAAGTAAGGAAAACGAAATTGAAGACGTCAGAAAACATTTTGATAGATATCATAAATCCAGAAAACTGAAGAATAAATCCAGAGGTGATGATAGTGACAGCAGTTTATACTCTGAGGATGGAAGCGCCATGTCTGGAACCCAAAGCTCTCAGCAAGAAGACCCAGAACCTATAATAAAAGAGAAATCTAGAAAGAAGAAAACCCACATTATAGAAAGTTCCTCATCTGAAGGCTATGAACCATCAGTAAAGCAGAAGAGAAAAAAGAAGTCAAAACCATCTGTACAGAAAAAGGCACGCAAAATTCTGGCCTCTTCATCAGAATCCGACGAAGAAATGGATGTATCATTTGAAGAAGCTCACAAGACAGACAGGAAGAAAACACCTAAGAAGAGAAAGTCTAAGGAGGATTGGAGTGATGATGACAATGGTGAATTTGAAGACGTGAGGGTGGAGAAACGCTTAGAGGATAGGTCATTTGTTGATGCGTTCCATTCTGAAGTTAGTGTCACTGAACCAGAAACAATGGATGAAGGTGAAAAGAAGACTTCTGCTCAGAACAAGACAGATAAGCCAAAGAAACCCAAGAAAAGGAAGCCTAAAGAAAAGGAATCTAGTTCTAGTGCAAAGGCCCGGAAAAAGGAGATGGAGAAAGCCCCAATTGAGGAAGATGAGGAGGAGGAAGAAGAAGAGGTCTTCCAACTTGAAGAGTTTATCCGGAAGGGAGCAGCTGAGCTCAGACAATGGGAGCCTAATTTCAAGAAAGCTGAAGAGGCTAAGGAAAAGCAAGCAGAGCAATCTAAGGAGAGAAAACTTGCAGAACTCAAGGATGAACTGAAAGGAAAATGTGAGGCCACCAAGGACAAATCAGAGGAAAAGGAGAAGAAATCGGAGGACAAAGAGAGAAAGTCTGAAGACAAGGAGAAAAAGTCTGAAGAAAGGGAGAAAAAGTCTGAAGACAAGGAGAAAAAGTCTGAAGAAAAGGAGAAAAAGTCTGAAGAGAAGGAGAAAAAGTCTGAAGACAAGGAGAAAAAGTCTGAAGAGAGGGAGAAAAAGAAAAGCAGGACTGAAAAACAAAAATCCAAAGAAGGGAAGAGCACAAAGATTGATGACAAAATGGATGCACATATGCCAGAGATTAGGGAAGAAAAGAAAACCAAAAGCAAGTCAGAAGATAAACCAGCTAAACATAAGAAAACTGACAATAAAATTGAATCTAAATCTGACGATAAGACTAAGAATGAAAAGACTGATGCTAAGCATGACCATTTCAACTCAAAAAGTAAAAATGATACAAAGATGGACGATAAGCCACTAAAAAATAAGGTTGACGATAAACACAAGCACAAGACGACTGATGTGGTAGAATCGCATCCACATAGTTCCAAACCTGAAAAGCCGGACGACGTGTGTGAAGATTCTAAGTTGAAGAGCACACAATCTGATTCAAAAGAGAAGAAACCCAAGATTAAATCCAAGAAAACCAAAGAGTCGTCATCAATGGATGTAGAGGCTGATGTCAAGAAAACATCTCCTACAGTTCAATCATCAATAGTTCGAGACCCAGAGAAAAACATTTTCTCAGAAATGGACAAGCTATCTGATTTTGGCAACAGTCAGACGAAAGACGAACAACAGCTAACAGGCTCTCATGCAGATAAACATTCCAGTCATGATGACGACTCTGATAAAGATTTGGCACCTCCTAAAATAAAGAAAACTAAGAAGAAGAAGAAGAAGAAGGATGGAAAGGGAAAGGATGGTAAAATGGACTTTGAAGAACAAACAATATCTAGCAATTCTGAAAAACGTGAATCCTTGTTCTCCAGCTTTGGGCAGAAGTCTTCAAAACTTGACGGTCCGAACATATCCGAATTGGCGAAAGAAGCATACAATTTTGATTTATCACAGGATTTCATAGAAGATACATTCGAAGTCAGGTCATTTGGTAACTCGAAGAGGGATGGTCTTTTTGGAAAGAACAAACTGAAGAGCCCCACCAACGATGGCAATAAGTCGAAAGACATTCTCAAAGACTTCAATAAAGACTTGACTAAAGATCTTGTGAAAGAGTCCAGTGTTAAGGATGATTCTTCTACTCCATTTGTACATGAACCTGTCCACAGTTCTGTGTTTGATCGTCCACAGATAACTCCTAAGGTTGAGAGTGGAACCGATAGGCATATTTCAGCTGGTGACATGAATGCTGTATCTGTGCAACAGCCAAGTGCACAGCTTGAGAACCAAGAGTCGGCAGGAACTGTTAAAAACAACCTTCCTGAAAGTAAGGCTGAATCGAAGAAGAACAAGAAAGGCAGCAAGAAAGAGAAAATTCCCAAAGCAGACAAGCCTAAAAGGACAAAGAAGAAAGATAAAGAGAAGCATACATCGGAGACTATCGCTGATGTGAAAATTGGGGGAACTGTAGAGAAGAAGGTTGAAGGTCTAGAATCAACAAAACCTAATAAACCAGAAGTTAAAGTATCAGAATCATCTGTAGATGTTGTGAAAACAACTGCTCCACGTGCTGCTTCTTCAAAAGACCATGAAAAATCCATCTCCACAAGTGATGAAACAAAGAAATCTCCAATTTCTGTTCCTTCCCCCAAGAAAGAATACACAGTAGAGCCGACTGAATTTGTGTTCAGTGACAGTAACGATGGACCAGAGCCATTCATAAAGAAAGAACTGGACATGGACTGGACAAAGAGATTCAAATCAACGTTTGAAGAGACGAAATCTGCAGACGATTCACCATGCTCTCTTGAAGAGATGGACCCGAAGAAGCTGGTGATAAATTTCCCCGAGGAGAAAGATGACGTTGAAACACAAGAAGACTTAACAATACACCTGGGTATTCCAAACACTGCATCTCTGCCCAAGATACCAAGTTCTATGGCTGAACAAGCAACAGAAGCAACAACCCTCCCCTCTCTTCCTAGTACTGACACCATGTCTTCTATCACCATGATGACACCAGAGCAAACAGAGACTGAGGATACTTATGCTCCATTTGCTGATATAACAAATGATGCCGCTCAAGCTGCCTCTGATGAAGCTGCGCTGGCTGTGGCATCCATCTTGTTTGACGAGCCTCCAGATCAGTACAAGACAAACGAACCTGACTTAACATTGCAACCTGCTGAAAATAATCTAGAGGAAAGCGTTTTGGACGACAAAGACCAAATTTCTGATGCCAATGAAGCAGAAGCAGCCATTGCTCATATTCAGAAAGAGGCTCTCTTGGATACCAGTGTTCCCAAGATAGACATTGTTCCTCCAATCCAGGAGAAGCCAGAATTGCCGTATCACAGTTTGGCCCAAATGCACATGGAAAAGGAGAATCAACGTGATATCCTTGATGAAAAAATTGCCGAAAGTCGCACAGAGAATCTACCAGAACATACAACTGGAATTCTTGTGCCAAACAAACCAGTTCCTGGACCCAATGTAATCAATCCTCCAGATGTAGATACTAATCTCTTTGACGAAGACAGGTTGATCATCGCTGAACCTAAAGTTGTTGAACCTACCAGGAAGACTGCGGCTAGCAGGAGAGTAGGCCAAAGAAGGGGACGAAGGTCTGCACGGAATATCAGTTCCAGGGACGAAGTGGAACCTGTTTCTGGACATACAAAGGCAGAAGAAATGTCGGCATCTGAACCTCTCAATAAGTCTGGAATAAGTTCCGATACAGATAAATGGGACTTTGAAAAGTCTGAAAATGAAGAGCATGTTCAGCCAGTTGTGCCTGCACAAGATCAGACACGGGTACTAAGGTCACCTAGACGGGATAGATCCCGTGGAGGTGGAACTACAGGGCGTGGGCGAAGACCCAGAGCTTGTACAATCAACAAGGACAATGCAGAAGCCTCTGAATCTGATCAAGTTAAGGGATGGAATGACGAGAGATCAAGGAGATCATCAACATCAGATGAGAGTTTTTCTGGAAAGGTGTATCCATTCAGTGCCCGTCCCGACATGAGTGAAAGCCTGACGGTAAAATCAGATGAACAAGAAGACGATGAGTCTGCAAACTATGGCTTCAACGAACCGGAAGAAGGTAATTTGGTCATTGCATCTGAAGAAGATGATAAGTCAGCACAAGATGTACAAGCATCCACGCCTCAAAGGTCAACTCGCAAGAGGAGAAATCCCAACTACAAAGCAATGGTTTCTGGAACGTCTCCAAGACCGACACGTTCTTCTACAAGTCCTCGTGCTCAAAGAGAAGTCCCGTCGCCTAAGAATAACACATCACCTCGAGGACGCGGCTCTCCTAAAGCTGCTGAAATTTGTTCACCCGTTGTCAAATTAGAGAAATTGGAAATGGAACGCAATAAGAAGGAGGCGGCCAGAAAGACAGATGAATGGAAACCATCAAAGTTCTTTGCTGGTGTGCCTGATGAGAAGCCTTCTGTTTCCAAAGAAAATATTTACGAATTTGAAACTGAGCAAGACCAGGAGGAGAAATCAGGTCCGCCTCAAAGGCTGCGTAGTCGCAAAAAGAAAGCTGACGCACAAGACTTGCCAAAAGCTGAGTCGGAGGCACCAACATTACCCCAGACAAGGTCTGTTGCTCCCTCGCCCCTGCAAACAGTCGTGCCAATTGCTACTTCAGTTCCAATTCCAACTATGGTACCCACTGGCCCCGGCCTTTCTTCAGCTGAGTCACAAGAGCAGACGATAAAAAATATCATGCAGACAGTGGCTGCTGAACATGCTGCAGAACAATGTGCTGCTGCTGCAGCTTCAGTTCATACTTACGTCCCAGAAGATACCTCTTCCTCAATGAGCAACGTGGATAGGATCATAGATGCCGTATCTAAGGGCATATTTGGGTCGAATGACGGCATTAAACAGGAGGAAATAAAAGCTGAGAAAAGCGAGGTGCTTGCCCCTACTCCAGTTCAAGTTCCGGTTCCTGCAATAGCTCCTACTCCAGTTCAGACACCTGTCCAGCCGCAACTCCAGACACCAGTGACTGCTTCTGTCTCTACAGGTTAGTATATGCCATGTAAATTATGGTAAACAAAGCATTATGTCATATTAATTACGGTAAACAAAGCATTACTATTTTCCAATGTCTTACAACAAGTATGGTGATCTTCCTGCAAGCCAATATTACCTTTAAATTTAGAAATGCGATACACTATTCTGTAGCCCCGTGGGGCCCTGGGTTAGAATAGGTCCTCCACACCCCCATGTGTGTCGTAAAAGCTGACAAAATGGGGGGCTGGTCGGCTCTGAGTCAGTTTAATGTCTGAGTGGAGTATCCATGTTAACTGCGGCATGATATTCCAGTGAACTAGCACTATAAAGACT